>VWZI01014464.1:92052-112230 GCA_013396835.1 Psilopogon haemacephalus
GAGTTGGGGCTTTTCAGCCTGGAGAAGAGAAGGCTTCAAGGAGACCGTATAGCAACCTTCCAGTATCTGAAGGGGGCCTACAGGAGGGCTGGGGAGGGACTGTTCACAAGGTCTTCTAATGACAGGACGAGGGGGGATGGGTTCAAATTGGCGGAGGGGAGATTTGAACTGGATGTTAGGAAGAAATTCTTCACAGTGAGGATGACAAGACACTGGAACAGGTTGCCCAGGGAGGTTGTGGCTGCTCCATCGCTGGAGGTGTTCAAGGCCAGGCTGGATGAGGCCTTGAGCGACCTGATCTAGTGGGAGGTGTCCCTGCCTATGGCACAGGGGGGTTGGAACAGGATGATCTTTGAGGTCTCTTCCAACCTAAACCATTCTATGATTCTATGAAGATCTACCCACTTTTTGTCCAATTGTACAAGATCAATGGTAAAGGCTGGGTGAGAATGGAGATCTGCTGGAGGGTCAGGAGGGTCTACAGAGAGATGTGGCCAGGCCGGATCAATGGGCTGAGACCAACGGGAGAAGGCTCAACAAGGCCAAGTGCTGGGTCCTGCACTTGGGTCACAACAACCCCATGAATCTCTGGGTTCATGGGGTAGCGTGGCTGGAAAATGCCTGGTGGGAAAGAACATGGTGGGGGTTGATCCATAGCAGCTGAAGATGATTCAGTGTGTGCCCAGGTGGCCAAGAAGGACACCAACATCCTGGCCTGGAGCAGCGATAGTGTTATTGTGCCCCTGTACTGGGCACTGGTGAGCTAACATCTCAAATCCTGGGTTCATTTTTGAGGCCCTCACTGCAAGACAGACATTGAGGTGTTGGAGTGTGTCCAGAGAAGGGCAGGAAAGCGGATGAAGGGTCTGGGGAACAAGTCTGGTGAGGAGAAGCTGAGGGGCTTGGAATTTTTCAGTCTGGAGAAGAGGCTGAGAGCAGACCTTGCTGCTCCCTGAAAGGAGGTTACAGTGAGGTGGGGTTGCTCTTTTTTCCTTAGAATCAGGTGACAGAACAAGAGCAAATGGCCTGAAATGGTGTCAGGGGAGGTTTAGGTTAGATATTAGGAGATTTTTTTTTTCCTGAAAGAGCAGTCAGATACTGAAACAGGCTGCCCAAGGAGGTGCTGGAGTCCCCATCCCTGGAAGTATTCAAGAATCATAGAATGGTTTAGGTTGGAAGAGACCTCAAAGATCATCCAGTTCCAAACCCCCTGTGCCATAGGCAGGGACACCTCCCACTAGAACAGGTCACTCAAGGCCTCCTCCAACCTGGCCTTGAACACCTCCAGGGAGGGAGCAGACACAACTTCCCTGGGCAACCTGTTCCAGTGTCTCACCACTCTCACTGGAAAGAACTTCTTCCTAACATGTAGTATAAATCTCCCCTCTGCTACTTTAAATCCATTCCTCCTCATCTTGTAATGACAAGACCTTGTGAATAGTCCCTCCCCAGGCCTCCTGTAGGTCCCCTTCAGATACTGCAAGGCTACTACAAGGTCTCCTTGAAGCCTTCTCTTCTCCAAGCTGAAGAGCCCCCATTTTTATAGCCTGTGGACATGGCACTTTGGGACATGGTTTAATGGCCATGGTGGTACTGGGTTGATGGCTGGACTTGGTGATCTTAGAAGTCTCTTCCAGCCAACACAATCCTGTAATTAAATCCAAAACCACACGGATGAAAGTGAAGTTCTGATCTCTGCTCAGTGTGCTCTGTGGTGTCAACGTAAAGAGCTAGAACTTGACCTACACAAAACCCACTGTAGAAACTGTCCTTGTATCACTGCCTAGTTTAACAGTGCCTCACAGGTGCTTTAAACAGAGCCAAAAACAAAGTGTCCACACCAAAAAAAGAAAAAAAGGCATGATGAACTACACCAACATGACTGGAAAAACCTGTCCACACACAGGGCCTGGACTTACTTTTATCCTGTAGAACATTGAAGTGGTTTTACCTCAAATGCTGTAGAAGCCCAAGATGCTGTCCCATGTGACAGTCTTTAGTTAAGAGACATGGTTTTATGGTCAGAATGGTCTTAGGCTGAGAGCTGGACTCAATAATCTTAGAGGTCTTTTCCAACCAAAGCAATTCTATGATTTATCTGCTGGTGTTTTAAATGGTGAGGCTGCTTTCACCAACATCTCACCCAACACAATGTTTGAAACCCTGCTCAGATTGGCAACAGAATCACAGAATAGTTTAAGTTAGAAAAGACCTTTAAGATCATCAAACCTAATGCTACCAAGTCAGCTACTAAACCACATCCCTCAGCACTACAGCATTTTGGTTGGAAGAGACCTTTAAGATCATCCAAGTCCAACCATGAATTCAGCACTGCCAGGTCACCAGTAAACCATGGCCGTCAGCACCATACCTCCATTGTTTTGAAAGCCCTTCAGGGATGGGGACTCCACCACCAGCCCCTGGCAGCCTGTTCCAGGGCTTGACAACCCTTTGGGTTAAGAAATTGTTCCTCGTGACCAATCTAAACCTCCCCTTGGGCAACCTCAGGCCATAAATTCTCCCCCTTCATCAACTAAATAGTTCTGCATCTTCTTGACATAAAATCCTGGTTGTCAGAATCAAGCTTCACATTTTCCCATCTAGAATTACTGTGGGTAAGAAGCAACAATTCTCTATATTCTCCAACAGCAGCCACATCACAATAAGAGGGTTGGACAAGATGATCTTTGAGGTCCCCCTTCCAACCCAAATCATTCCATGGTTCTACGACACTTCCCAAGCAAAATGCAGGAATTAGCAAATCACCAAGAGCAGAGAGGTCTACCTTCAGGCAACAGAGACCACCAGACCCTTCTTCAAACTCCACTTTGTGACTGATCATAAAATCCTAGAATGGTTTTGACTGGAAGGGATCATCCAGTTCCAAGCCCCCCATCACGAGCAGGGACACCTCCCACTAGACCAGGTTGCCCAAGGCCTCATCTGTGACCACTCTAAACAAGTATGTCAACAGATACCTTAACCTGTCCAGCTCTGGGTACTGTCCCTGTGCTCACTTCAGGCTGGTCAGGTCCCAGATTTTGCATGTAGTGAAGACTGGAAGAGGGCTGTAGAGATCATCTAGTCCAACCTCTCTGCTAAAGCAGGGGCACCCACAGCAGCTTACCCAGGATCACAACATCCAGGTGGGGCTGGAATCTCTCCAGAGAAGACTCTACAATGTCTCTAGGCAGCCTACTCCAGGGCTCCACCACTCTTCTGATGGAACCTGCTGGCCACACTCTTGATCCAAGCCAGGGTAACGGTGGCCTTCTTGGCCACCTGGACACACTCTGCCTCATCTTCAGTCACTGTTGACCAACCCCCTCCCAGGTCCTTTTCCACTAGGCAGTTTTCAGCCACTCTGGCCCAAGCCTGGAGCATTACTGGGGTCGTTGTGACCCAAATGCAGGACCCAGCACTCAGCTTTGCTAACCCTCGTGCAACTGACCTTCATCCATGGATCCAACCCAGCCAGATCCCTCTGCAGAGCCTCCAACCTCGTATCTTAATTATCACCACAACTGACTGAAATTCCCAGATTCTATTTTTCCATAGCTATGGGAAAAGTCTTCCCTTGCTCACGGAGAGAATTTGCTGGCCTACAACTCAGTCCAACAAGACCCATTTTTTTTCCAACCTGCTGTGGAGGCTGTGCAAGGTTTTAGGTGGGACGGACTTTCCATGGCCTCCTGGCAGCAGCAACAACTGATACCCTGCACAAAGGCAAGATAAACCGAGCTGGTTCAGTTCACACCTCTGCTATCAAGATTGAGGGGAACATCTTATTTTCAAAGGCATAGTTGCTGCAGGTCAGCAGAGAGGTGGTAACTTAAGCACCAAGAGGAACTGTAGAAACCAGCTCTGGTTCCACAGCGTCCTCCTGTGGCATAGCATTAGGATAATGAACCTTTTAATGAGGGGAGAAAAATAAACCCCATGCTACCAGTCTCAGCATGGAAAGATCAGAAGTAAAAATGCTTCAGGCATTGCAACAGGCTGCCCAAGGAGGTAGTGGAGTCGCCATGCCTGGAGATGTTCAAAATCCGCGTGGACGTAACACCTGGGGACATGATTTGATGGCCATGATGGTGTTAGATTTGAGATCTTAGAGGTCTCTTCCAACCTAAACAATTCTTTCATTCTATGGTCACCATGCCCAACTACTTTGGACTGTTTGTTGTGTTTTTGTGGGTCCATCAAAAGCAACAAGCTGGTTCATGCCTTCTTAGAATCACAGAATCAGTCAGGGTTGGAAGGGACCACAAGGATCAGCTAGTTCCAAACTCCCTGGCATGCCCAGAGACACCCTACCCTAGATCAGGCTGCCCACAGCCTCATCCAGCCTGGCCTTAAACACCTCCAGGGATATGGCCCTAACAACCTCCCTGGGCAACCCATTCCAGGGCCTCACCACTCTCATGGCAAAGAACTTCCTCTTCACATCCAATCTGAATCTCCCCACCTCCAGCTTTGCTCCATTCCCCCTAGTCCTGTCACTACCTGAGAACCTAAAAAGTCCCTCCCCAGCTTTTCTGTAGGCCCCCTTCAGATACTGGAAGGCCACAAGAAGGTCACCTCGGAGTCTCCTCTTCTCTTTTCTTAAACAACCTGTGTGTGCTTTGGAGAGCTGGGCCACTGTAGACATCAGCCTAGACTTCTGTAGACACTTCTCTAGGTATTGAGTCAACTGATCAGGAGGATGAGAAGAAGCTTGATGCAGGCTGCTTTAATGGTCATGGTGGTCTTAGGCTGAAGGTTGAACTCCATGATCTTAAAGGTCTCTTCCAACCAAAACTATCACTCTAGAAACCAAAACTCTTTCTTACTAAGGTGGACATTTTATCAGCATCTCACAGAAAAGAGCTTACAGAATCACAGAATAGCTTTGGTTGTAAGAGACCTTCAAAACCATCTAGTCCAACCTTCAGACCAGCACTGAACCATGTTCTTAAGCACCTAAACATCACACTGAATAAACAAACTTCACAAAGTAGTTTCTCTTTATGTTCAAGTGGAACCCCCCTAGGTTCCAGCTTGTGCCCACTGCCTCTTGTCCTGTCACTGGGCACCACTGCTAAGAGGCTGGTCCTGCCCTTCTGCCCCCCACCCTTTAGCTCTTGCTAGACATTAAGCAGATTTCCTCTCAAGCTGCTATCCCCCAGGCTCAACAGCCCCAGGGCTCTCAGCCTTTCCTTCTCAGAGAGATGATCCAGGCCCCTCAGCATTTTTGGAGCATCTGCTAGACTTTCTCCAGTAGTTCCCTGTCTCTCTCAAGAGAAACCCTACATATCATGTTGGATCCTACAAGGAACTGAGTCTCTAAGTCCTGCCTATCACTTGGAATTATTTTACATCCGTTCATGTGTTAGAGGAGAACAAAGACCCTTTAGTAAGTGTGGGAACCATTCCAGATCAGTCTCAGGTCTCTCAGCCTTTCCTCCTCACAGAGATGTTCTAGGTCCCTCATCAGCCTTTCAAACTTTACTGGACTCTCTCCAGTAGTTCCATCTCTTGGACTAGAGAGCTCAGAACTGGCCCCAGGGCACCAGATGTGGATATCACTTTTCAAACTAAAAACAGAGTGGTCTTTTAAGAACAACTACCCTAGCTGCTGACAGAGCTGTGATCTGCTGACCACCATTGGAGTCCCTGGCCTTCATAGAATCATAGAATGGTTTAGGTTGGAAGAGACCTCAAAGATCATCCAGTTCCAACCCCCCTGTGCCATAGGCAGGGACACCTCCCACTAGATCAGGTCGCTCAAGACCTCATCCAGCCTGGCCTTCACCCCAACAGGATCAGAGCCAAAAGACAAAGCACAGCCAGAGCTGGCTGCATTAAGGTGCAAATGTTCCCAGTTTTAATCCTCTTTTAAGGAGAGAGAGGATTAGTGGTTCTGCTGGACTACCACAGAAAACAGCATGGGAGCATGTTTCACAGAGATTTGAGTGAGATGGCTCTGATGTGACCGTAGCCTTTCCTAGACTGAGGTGTGGAGGTGAGAAGTATCACATTAACCATGAAGCCAGCATGGAATGAGGTTTGCTGTTATCAACCTTGGCTTGAAGAATCACCTTAAGAACTTGGTGCTCACATTACCATACACTAGTCCTCATAGAATCACAGATTCCTAGAATGGTTTGGGTTGGAAGGGTCCTTAAAGATCATCTAGTTCCAACTAGATGGGCAGGGACACCTCCCACTAGACCAGGCTGCTAAAAGCGGCATCCAACCCAGCCTTAAACACCTCCAGCCCTAACCAGTGCCAATTACCCAACTTCCAATCTAAAATGGTGAGTCCAGCTCACTCCTTGCTGACGGTTCTGTCAATAAGGGAGTAGTATACATGGAACTGCTTAACACAGTCTGGTTGGTCATAAACCCAGAGTGAGTTCCTCCAGTATGACTGTAGCTGTTTTTTCGAAGGGGTGGTGCCACCTTAGGTGGATGAGGAAGAGCACAGGTGTTCAACCTCTGTGTGCAGACTCACAGAACCAGAGGGTGGTTTGGGTGGGAAGGGACCTATCAGTGTCATCTAGTTCAACCTCCTGCAGTCAGCAGGGACATCTGCAACTAGAGCAGGTTGCTCAGAATACCAAACCACCTGACCTGGAACAGTTCCAGGGATGGGGCATCTGCCACCTCTCTGGGCAACCTGGGACAGGGTCTCACCAACCTCACAGCAAATTTTCTATTCTACATCTCCCTCTTTTAGTTTCAAACCATCACTATTTCTCCTGTCATAACAGGCCCTGATCAAATCTGTCCTCAACTTCCTTCTCAGCCCTTTTAAGTCCTGAAAGGCCACCACAAGGTCTCCCTAGAGCCTTCTCTTCTCCAGGCTGAACAACCGAGCTCTCTCAGCCTGTCACAGCAGAGGGCTTCCAGCCTTCCCACCACTGCTGTAGCCCAGACAATGAACTAAGCAGTGATGAGTTGTCTCAGACCACACAAACTCAGCCAATCTCTATCTTCTCTCACAGTTTTATCCTTTGAATTTATTCACCTTCTGATCCTGCAGCGCTGAAGCCTTCTAAGCAAACAAACCAAATCAGGAATCCAGGCTATATTCTATTTTTAAAAAATAAATCCTGTAAAGAAAATTACTAATATGATAGGAAATAAGGAAGAAATTCTTCACTGGTGAGTGGTGAAGCACTGGAACAGGTTGCCCAGTCAGGTGTTAGATCCCCATCCCTTGGAGAATTCAAGGTCAGGTTGTTTAGGCGCTCTGAGTAACCTGGACTTGATGATCTTAGAGCCCTTTTCTAATCAAAACAATTCTGATCTAGTTGATGTCTGCACTTCTTGCAGAGCAGCTGGATCCAGATGACCTTTAGGGTCCCTTCCAACCCAAACCATTCTGTGGTTCTAGGATTCCTTTTTGTGGTTTTATTCTACCTAAGGATTTCTTTCCCTGCTGCTGTTCAAGGGGAGGGGTTGTGCATGCCACATCTGCAGACATCCTCTGACGTCAACTACCATATCTGAGGTGGGGAGACTTTGAAGGTTCTTTCCAAACCAAACCATCCTATGAACCTGCATTCACATGGGGAAGAACTTAGGGATTCTCCTGCAGACTCAGGAAAACAGGTATCTCCAGTTACCCTGCAGTGCCCTTTAGGGCATCTGAGGTGACAGAGTATGCCAAGGCTTGATTCGGTGCCAGTATAAAATGTGATAGCTCCTTCTTTTAGCAGCTGGAACTAGGAAAAGGGAAAGGACAGGCTCCCTCTCCATGCTTTCCTGCATTTCAGGAACATGTCTCCTTGGTGGCTGAGGGTGAGGAGGAACCCTCTGGTAACTAACAAGACCCTGAAAACAGAAAGGGTCATCTCTATAAATGAAGCACCAAGTATGGGGGAAAGCCCAGTAGGTTACAATTGCAGCTCTGTGTTGTGCAGGATTAAGAGATGCTGAGGGGCCTGGAACATCTCTGTGAGGAGGAAAGGCTGAGGGACTTGGGGCTGTTGAGCCCCTGTTGAGAGAGGGCATCTGATCAATGCTCAGCAAGAGCTAAAGGACCTGTGGGAGGGCAGGAGGTTCCATGAAGCAAAAGTTCTTTGCTGTGATAGTGGTGGAATCCTGGAGCAGGCTGCCCAGAGAGGTTGTGGAGTCTCCTTCTCTGGCACGATTCCAAACCCAAGTGCCCTTTGTGACCCTGGGCAACCTGCTGTGGGTGCCCCTGCTTTAGCAGAGGGGTTAGGCTGGATGATCTTCAGAGGTCACTTCCATTCCCTACCATGCTGGCATTCTGTATTTTCTGAGGGGGGAAAAAAAGTGCATCTACAGCCCAGGTAGATCAAAGGGATTTGTCTCCAAGTTGTTTAAGTCTTTAGTACCTGCATGCTGGATTTAAAGGATGGTTGAAACGTTTTTCTCTCTAGTGTTGATCTCGGGCCTGTTAAGCAGTCATTGTGTTCTTCTGGTGACCTGTTGCTGTGTCCCACATCAGGAAAACTGACCACTCAAAACCCAAGCCATTTGCTAAAAGAAGAACGTTCTCATTTCTGAGCAGCTACTTCCTTCTGTCTTGGCCTGGAAAGAGGCAAGAGTCAGAGTAAGGTTCACACAAGTACACAATCTCCAACTTGCCACCTGCATGGAGAACACCCAAGATTATAGAAAAAAAGAATGAAAGGGGTTGGAAGTGACCTCTGGAGATTATCCAGTGCAACCCCCCTGCCAAAGCAGGATCACATCTGGATAGGTCTTCAAAGTCTCTAGAGAAGACTCCACAAACTCTCTGGGCAGCCTGCTCCAGGGCTCCAGCACCCTTACAGTAAAGAAGTTTTTCCTCACACTGAGGTGGAACCTCCTGCGTTCCAGTTTGTACCCATTGAGATACATGAGATGTTAGGAGGAAGTTCTTCACAGTGAGGGTGACAAGACACTGGACTGGGTTGCTCAGGGAGGTTGTGGCTGCTCCCTCCCTGGAGGTGTTCAAGGCCAGGCTGGATGAGGTCTTGAGCAACCTGATCTAGTGGGAGGTGTCCCTGCCTATGGTGGGGGGTTGGAACTGGATGATCTTTAAGGTCTCTTCCAATCTAAACCATTCTATGATTTTATGATTATGGTTTGCCAGCCCTCACCCACCTTAGAACAGGGCTCAGCTGAGGCTTTTCCTGCTTTGACTACACAGTATGGTACACAAATCCTGCAGGAATTCAGTTTTTCAAGCTACTGCAACACACAACCATGTGTCTGATGCTCTGAAAATGGACCAGGAATTTTTATTTGCTGCTACATTTAGATATCTTTCATATCCCTTCACCACCACCTCCATCTACATATGCTTCACATTATCAGAGTTTCAGTATTACAGCTGTCACAGGAACATAGGCCACCATAGGTCCCTTGTTCAGGAAGGGCCATTTATGGATTCACCTTCTTGCTGTCATGGAAAATCATGATACAGAAAGAGTGAGACTGGAAAATTACTTCTTTGTGACCAAAGAAACCATGAGAAGAGCTTTAAATCAGAGCAAGATGTCCAGAGACAAGAGAACCAATATTTGAAGTCCCTTCTCTTTCAAAAAGGAAGCCAAAAGGTTAAAAATGCTCTTTAACATCAGCAGCAGCAACACAGACAGTGAGATCAAGTGCACCTTCAGCAAGTTTGCAGATGGCTCCAAGCAGAGACATGCAGATGACACACCCAAAGGATGGGATCTATCCAGATCCAGGATGGGACCTGGACGAGCTGGAGAAGTCCATGTGAACCTCATGAAGTCCAACAGGGCCAAGAGCACGGTCATGCAAGCATAGTATCAATTCATGCTGTCTGGAGGATGAAGGACTGGAGAGCAGCCTGTGGAGAAGGACTTGGGGGTGCTGGTGAGTGAAAAGCTGGGTATGAACTGGCACTAAGCACTCACAGCCTACAGCTAACCTGTCCTGGGCTGATCCCCAGCAGCATGGGCAGCAGGGAGAGGGAGGGGATTCTGCCCCTCTGCCATGCTCTGCTGAGACCCCACCTGCAGTGATAGGGCCAACTCCGGAGTCCTCAGCACAGGACAGATATGGACCTGTTGGAGCAGGGCCAAGAAGAGGCCACAGTAGTGATGGGAGGGTTGGAAGCCCTCTGCCATGAGGCCAGGTTGAGAGAGTTGGGGTTGTTCAGCCTGGAGAAGAGAAGGCTCCAGGGAGACATTCTGGTGGCTTTTCAGAGCTTAAAGGGGCTGAGAAGAAAATTATGGACAGGCTTTTGAGCTGGGCCTGTTGTGACAAGACGAGAGGGAGATTAAACTGGAGAGATTATTTCCATTGCAGGTGGAGATCCTATCCAAGGCTGCCCAGAAAGGTGGTAGATGCCCATCCCTGGAACCATTCCAAATCAGGTTTTTTGGTGTTCTGAGCAACCTGCTCTAGCTGCAGGTGTCCTTGCAGGGGGAGAGGGGGTTGACTAGATAAGCTTGAAAAGCCCCTTCCAACAAAAACTATTCTATGATTCCATGAGTTAAAGGATTTTTCATTCTGCCCAAGAAAGCAGCAGCAGCAGCAGAATCCCTTCCAACCCCTATTATTCTATGATTTGAAGTTGAATGAGCTTTGTAATACTGCAGATAAAGGAGTGACCCAAACAGTCTGTTTTGGTCTGCAGCATCTGGAGCCCCGAGCACAAGAAGGACATGGAACTGCTGGAGAAAGGCCAGGGGAGGGCCACGAAAATGATCAGAGGGCTGCAGCACCTCTGCTATGAGGACAGGCTGAGGGAGCTGGGATTTTTCAGCCTGGAGAAAAGGCTTTGAGGAGACCTTATAACAACCTTCCAGTATCTGAAAGGGGTCTACAGGAAGGCTGGGGAGGGACTATTCACAAGGTCCTGTAATGACAGTACAAGGACGAGGGGGAATGGGTTCAAACTGGCAGAAGGGAGATTGGAATGGGATGTTAGGAGAAAGTTCTTCACAGTGAGGGTGGCAAGGCACTGGAACAGGTTGCCCAGGGAGGTTGTGGCTGCTCCCTCCCTGGAGGTGTTCAAGGCCAGGCTGGATGAGGTCTTGAGCGACCTGTTCTAGTGGGAGGTGTCCCTGCCTATGGCACAGGGGGGTTGGAACGGGATGATCTTTGAGGTCTCTTCCAACCTAAACCATTCTATGATTCTATCTGAGCAATCCAGCTTTAAATGATTTAGACAGCACACAGAGCTAAGGGATAAAGAACTGATACACAGTATTGTGTCCAGTTCTAAGCTTCCCAATTCAAAAGAGACAGGAATATACTGGAGAGAATCCCGTGGAGGCTCCAAAGATGCTGAGGGGCCTGGAGCATTTTTGTGAGGAGGAAAGGCTGAATGCCCTGGGGCTGTTGAGCCTGAAGAGGAGCAGTCTGAGAGAGGATCTGATTCATGCTTAGCAATAGACAGGAGGGAAAAGATGGGGCCAGACTCTTGTCAGTGGTGCCCAGTGACAGGACAAAAAGCAACAGGCACAAACTGGAACACAGGAGGTTCCACCTGACCATAAAGAGAAACTTCTTTGCTGTGAGAGTGGTGGAGCCCTGAAGCAGACTGCGTGGACATGTTGCATAATCTCCTTTGCCTGGAGAGATTCCAATCCTGTCTGGTTGTTGTGATCCTGGGCATCCTGCTGTGGGTGACTCTGCTTTAGCAGGGCTTGGACTAGATCACAGAATCGTAAAATTGATTCAGTTGGAAAAGACCTCCAAGATCCTCAAATGCAACCATTAACCTAACACCATCAGGCCTTGAGCGACCTGATCTCTAGTGGGAGGTGTCCTTGCCTATGGCAGGAGGGTGGAACTGGATGATCTTTGAGGTCTCTTCCCACCTAAACCACTCTATGATTCTATGATCATGGCCATTAAACCATGTCCCAAAGTGTCATGTCCACACGTTTCTTGAACACCTCCAGGGGATGGTGACTCCAGCACCTCCCTGGGCAGCCTGTCCAATGCCTGACCACTCTTGCAAGAAAGAATTTTTTTCTAATTTCCAACCTAAACCTCCCCTGGTGCAACTTGAGGGCATTTCCTCTTATCCTACTGTTTGTTCCTTGGGAGAAGAGACCAAATCCACCTGGCTCCAACCTCCTTTCAAGGAGTTGTAAAGAGCCACAAGGTCTCCCCTCAGCCTCTTTTGCTGCAGCTTCAACAATCTCAGTTCCCTTAGCTGCTCCTCAGAAGTTCTCCAGGCTCTTTCCCAGCTTCATTGCCCTTCTCTGGACATGCTCCAGCACCTCATCGTCCTCCTTGTAATGAGAGGCCCAAAACTGAACCGAGGGTTCAAGGTGATGCTCTCCAGAGGTGTCCTTCAACTTCCACCATGCTGAGATTCTGGAATCTGCCTTAAACACAGCCTGGTGGAGGCATAAAGTAGTCAACATCCAACAAAACTAATGGGAATGTAGAAGCAGAGGCTCAGAGCCCAGCAGCAAGGGCTAAAGACACATTCCCATGCTCTGTACCAAGGAGGCACCTTCCATCCTCTGGCACAGAATCAGGCTCCACTGCCCACTGAAGGCAGCAAGGTCCCAAAGAAATGATAAAAACCAGAATGAAAAGGAGATGATGGACTTTCTCAATACTACAGAACCAGCACTTGGATGGAAGATACCTTTCATCATAAGCATTTCAAGAGTTTTTGTGCAGCCACAGCTTTCCTCCAGGAGGAACAAAACCCCACCCATGGTATTTCATCAGTATCAAAACGTCAGTGTGCAGCAGGATGCCTGTCACTCTCCTACATGCTCCACCAAATATAGCCTCCACCTCTCCATTTTCTAGCTGTCAATGGAAGAGATTGGTTCTATCCCACCAGATTTTGGTGGCGACAGGCATGGAAGCAGCAAAACACAACTACTGAATCCTGCTGTGATTGCTGCAGTGGATCAAGAACATGAAGAAATTCTTTACAGTGAGGCTGGTGAGACACTGGAACAGGTTGCCCAGGGGAGGCTGTGGATGCCCTCTCCCTGAAGGTGTTCAAGAGCAGGTTGGATGAGGCCTTCAGCAACCTGATCTAGTGAATGGTGTCCCTGCCCATTGCAGGGGGGTTGGAACTGGATGAGCTTTAAAGTCTCTTTCAACCCAAACCATTCTAGGGTTCTACAAACAGACCTGAATTGTGCCTGAAGCAGGATGGTGCCCAGATGGCCCAGGTTTAGCCTGGGCAGCTGACAGGTTTATGCCACCCATCACAGAAGGCACTGCATGACTCTGGACCATCAAGCCTTCGCTCACACTCCACTGCTAACAGCAGAGCTTTGACATTGAAAAGAGGTGAATTTCTGCTGGAAGCTCAAGTTTCAGGTAGAGGAAGAGGACATGCTGGCCGTAGTCAGCACTTTATAGTCTGCAGTACTTGAAGTGCTGGGATGCATCTACCTGGATTAGATTCACACACAAAATCACAGAGTCATAGAGTCAGTCAGGGTTGGAAGGGACCACAAGGATCATCTAGTTCCAACCCCCCTGCCATGCCCAGGGACACCCTACCCTAGATCAGGCTGCCCACAGCCTCATCCAGCCTGGCCTTAAACACCCTGGGACCCCCAGGGACCACCTGGAGGTATTGAAGGCCAGGCTGGATGAGGCTGTGGCCAGCCTGATCTAAGGTAGGATTGATGAGAATTGCGGTAGCTGACAAAAGAATTCACTCNTCCACCCCCCCTGCCATGCCCAGGGACACCCTACCCTAGATCAGGCTACCCACAGCCTCATCCAGCCTGGCCTTAAACACCCTGGGACCCCCAGGGACCACCTGGAGGTATTGAAGGCCAGGCTGGATGAGGCTGTGGCCAGCCTGATCTAAGGTAGGATTGATGAGAATTGCGGTAGCTGACAAAAGAATTCACTCACTGAGGCCTTGAGTGACCTGTTCCAGTTGGAGGTGTCCCTGCCTATGGCAGGGGGTTGGAGCTGGATGATCCTTAAAGTCACTTCCAACCTAAACTATTCTATGATTCCGTAAGCAAGTGACAGGTTGGGGCATAGATGTCTGTGTTCAAGAGTGGGAGACACCATTAAACTGGGACTTTTCAGCCTGGAGAAGAGAAGGCTTCAAGAGACCTTATAGCAACCTTCCAGTACCTGAAGGGGGCCTACAGGAAGGCTGGGGAGGGACTGTTCACAAGGTCTTCTAATGACAGGACAAGGGGGAATGGGTTCAAACTGGCAGACGGGAGATTGGAATGGGATGTTAGGAGAAAGTTCTTCACAGTGAGGGTGGTGAGACACTGTAACAGGTTGCCCAGAGGAGGTTGTGGCTGCTCTCTCCCTGGAGGGGTTCAAGGCCAGGCTGGATGAGATCTTGAGTGTCCTAATCTAGTGGGAGGTGTCCCTGCCTATGGCACAGGGGGGCTGGAACTGGATGATCTTTGAGGTCTCTTCCAACCTAAACCATTCTATGATTCTATGATCTTCTACCAAACAACTGCACTCAGACCCCTAAGAGGATGGACTCAACAGGTAAACATTGCCTCATATAAATACTGTCCCAGAGCTGAGACTGTGCTGAAGACTTGCTAACTTGACCCTCTTCTCATGGAGGATCTCATGGAGCAGTTTGTGTGAGCTACTTTGTAAGACTTGCAAAGCAGGAGCCTTTCTGAAGGTCCAGAGGAGCATAATGACAAGCCATGGAGCCCTGAATTGGGTGTGAAAACTAAACTGGAGTAAGTGGAAACTTTTCTCCTCCACTTTGATTGAAATTGGCTGTAGCCAGTCCTAGTTTTAGACAAGCACACTTAACAGATGGCTTGGTACCAAAGAGCTAATGACGCTCATTACAGCTGCATGAGTCACAAATATCTGCTTCAAGGGCCACCTCAGCACCATTTGTTATCTACTACTCCATAGTAAAAGTTAATCACAGAATGTCAGAGTTTGGAAGGAAGCCCTAGAGATCAAGTCCAACCCCCCAGCCAAAGCAGGGTGACCTAGGCCAGGTCACACGGGAACAGGTCTGGGCGGGTTTTAAGTCTCCAGAGGAGAGTCCACAACCTCCCTAGGCAGCCTGTTTCAGTGTTCTGTCACCCTTACAGTAATGAGGCTTCTCCTTATTTTGAGGTGGAACGTCCTGTGTGCCAGGTTCTGTTGTTCCTGGCCCTATCACTGGGCACCACTGAAATGAGACCATCACTTTCATCCTGAAAGCCATCCCTCAGATATTATAGACATTAATAAAACCCTCTCTCAGCCTCCTCAAGGCTAAACATCTCCAGGACTCTGTCTTCATAGGAGAGATGTTCAAGTTCCCCCACCACCCTTATAGCTCTCCATTGGATTCTCTCCAGTAGATCCCTGCCTGTCCTGAAATGCAGAGCCCAAAGCCGGACCCAGTATTCCAGGTGTGGTCTTACCAGGTTAGAGGGTGAGAACCTCCCTTGACCTGCTGGACACTTGTCTTGATGCACCCCATGATGCCACTGGCCCTATTAGCCACAAGGGCACATTGTTGTCCCCTGGAGAAATCCACTAGGACACCCAAGGTCCTTCTCTGTGCAGCTGCTTTCTAAATCATTCAGTCCACTCCCTGCTAAAGCAGTTACCCACAGCAGGTTGTCCAGTACTGCAATGTCAAGGTCGGTTTGGAACCTCTCCACAGAAGGCTCCACAACCCCTCTGGGCAGCCTGCTCCACAGCTCCAACACCCTTAAACCCAACAAGTTTCTCCTAATGGAATGTCCTGGGTTCCAGATTGCTGTCCACTGCCCCTTGTCCTGTCACTGGGCACCACTGACAAGACTCTGGCCCCATCCCCTTGGCCCCAGCCCTTTAGCTCTTGCTATTTATCAGGTCCCCTCTCAGGCTGCACTTCTCCAGGCTCGACAGCTCCAGAGCTCTCAGCCTTTCCTCCCCTCACAGACATGTTGAGGCCCCTCAGCATCTTTGGTGCCTCCTCTGGGCTCTCTCCAGTAGTTTCCAGTCTGTCTGGAACCGCGGAGACTAGAACTGAATCCAGGACTAGACAGTTATGGTCTCACCAGGGCAGAGTAGAAGAGGAGGAGAGAATCTCTCTCGACCTGCTGGCCACACTCATCTTCAATCTCTCCAAAATACATGCACCCTGTTATGCAGTGGACATTACTTAAAAAGACCAAGAGGTTAGTTTGAAAGTTCTTTTATTTCACAACCCAAGCACTGGGTAATGAGTAACACACAAAATCTTAACCATATTGTTTTCCAGTGGATCTAGCTGAAAAGCAGCAGAAGAAAGATAAAGTCCAAGGCTAAATTTTATAGTGCCTCTTGCACTGGAAAAAAAAAAAATCATCATCACCACAAGCTGATTTCTCCTGACACCATGCAACCTTTTCACATATAAAAATCTATGTCAAATTTTTGTGGGCAAAGGGCACAGGCGCACAGCAGAGATGCTGCACCCTGCTTCCTTCTTGGAGGATCTTCTTCCAGATCAGAGAAGGGTAAGGCAACAAGATAATAACTCCAAAGCCTTCAAGAGATTGAGAACCTGCCACGAAAATCTCCCTCTGTTGATAAAGAGATGAAGCAGAAGCAGCAATGGAAATATTCCCGGAGCAGGAACGTGGCAACAGATGTCTGACACGAAGTAGGCTACAAGCAAGATTCGCAAGGAAGGTGGCCCTAGAGCTCCTGGGCTGGGTTCCTGCTCACAACCAGTCATTTGTGGTTCTTTATTTTCACTTACAGCTCTTCACTTTTGAGCTTGCCAGAAGTGAAACTGCCTAGTTAAAGTCTATGAAAAGATAATTTGGGCTGCTGAACGGCAGGGAAGAAGAAAAAAAAAAAAAAAAAAAAGGACAAAATTCTGACACTTAAAAGTAGTCTTCACATCAAAGTACCTGCAGTATGGAAGGTGACATCTGTGCAGCCCACCAGTCACAGGAGATTTTTGTCTAGGGAAGGTGAAGCAGTTCACTGAGGTGCAAAATGACAGTGTGTAAAAGCCCCTGTGCAAGCAACCTTATCCAGAAGCAAGGTGGACTTTGCTCGCCGTGGCTCTTAGTCCTCTGTGAACCAGTTTGTGCCACAGATGTTCCCGAGGGAGCTACAAGGAAGGGCAACCTTCAAATATGCCACACACACACTAAGGACTCCCACTGATTGAGCTCGTTTTTAGCAAGGGTGGTTTCACAGAATGGTTTGGCTTGGGAGAAAAAAGATCATCTCTGTGGAGTCTCCTTCTCTGAGATTTTCAAGGCCCATCTGGATGTGTCCCTCTGTGATCTGATCTAGATTATGGTCCTGCTCTGGCAGGGGGGTTGGACTCGATGATCTCTTTGGGTCCCTTCCAACCCCTGGCATCCTGTGATCTCCTTTCACCTCACCCCACCACACGCAGGGACACCTCCCACTAGAGCAGCTTGCTCAAATCCTCACCCAATCTGAGCCTGAACACCTCCAGGGAGGGAGGGGGCATCCACCACCTCTCTGGGCAAGCTGTTTCAGTCTAACCACTAGTGATTTCTTCAGTTTCCAGTCTAAATCTCCCCTCTTCCAGCTCAAAGCCATCACCACTCATCCTGTCACCACAAACCCTTGTAAGAAGTCCCTCCCCAGCTTTCCTGAAGCCCACTTCAGATGGTAGGCTACAAGAAAGTCTCCCCAGAGCTTTCTCTTCTCCACGCTGAACAACCCCAACTCCCTCAGCCTGTCTCCATAGAGAGGTGCTCCAGACCTCATCTTTGGGGCCCTCCTCTGGACCTGCTCCAACAGTTCCATATTCTTCCTGTTTTGGGGGACCCAGAACTGGACACAGTACTTCAGGTGGGGTCTCACAAGAGCGGAGGTGCAGTATCACCTCACTCATTCTGCTGGTTTATTTACTTTCAAGATCAAGGTACCTGTTGTTGCGACACATTTGGGCAGCAGAGCTGGGATAGCACATTCCACATCCATGCCACAGATCTGTGTCAGGACAACTTACACACTCATTACGCATGGCCAGGCCACGTTACCTCCAAAAGAACATCTTGGAAGCACAGCAGGTACGACGTGAAATGCCACAAGCTGACTGATTTTGATTTGACAGAAAGGCTTTCGTTGCTCCACACCAAAAATCCTATTGCCTACCCAGACACCAACACTGGCTGCCAAGGACAGACTCTTTACAAGACCCATGCTTTGTTCCACCTAAATCATGTGAGCGTCCATCAAACCACACTTTGTGAAGAGCAGATGCTGTTGAGATATACAAACTGCACACACACACGAAAAAACACCACGTAGGAGGAGGCAGAGGGTTTCCCAGCTCGCTGTATTTATGGCCCATGCCTTGTTGATTGTAAAGTCTGTTCCTAAACAATGTGAGGCTGCTGAGAAACAAGTGTGACACAATAAAATAACCAAATCATAAAGGTTGAAAAAGACCTCCAAGATCAGCAAATCCAACCAATAACACTGCCAGCTTACCACTAAGCCATGTCCCTCAGCACATCTAAACAGCTTTGAAACCCCTCTAGGGATGGGGACTCCACCCCTGCTGCAGGCAGCCTGGGTGAGAGCTCAACCACTCTTTCAGTGAAGACACAGCTCTCCATGTCCAGCCTGACCCTTCCCTGGTGGAACTTGAGTGTATTCTCTCTTGTCCTATCACTTGCTCCTTGGGAGAAAAGGCCTACCCCCACCTGGCACCACCCTCCTTTCAGGGAGTTGTAGAGAGCCAGAAGGTGTACCCTCAGCATCCTTTTCTCCAGGTGTCCTAGATGCTCCTCACCAGCCCTGTTCTCTAGACCCTTCACCAGCTTTTTGCACTTCTCTAGATCCATTCCAGTCCCTCAATGTCCTTCTTGGAGTGAGGAGCCCAAAATGGAATCTAGGATTCCAGGTGTGGCCTCACCAGTGCCCAGTCCAGGCGAACAATCCCTGCCCTGGTACTGTCAGCCACAATCTTGCTGATCCAAGCCAGGATGCTGGTGGCCTTCACGGTCACCTGGGCACATGCTGGCTCATCTCCGTCAATCAACACCCCCACTTGTGTTTCCACCAGGAAAACACACTAAAAAACAACCATGAGAGCCTTTAAAATAGTGAGCACACATAGGAAGATACACGAGCAGATGAGATGATTTAAGGAAACACTAAACTGTAACACTTCTCCAAGACAGGCAAGATCAAAACTCCGAAGAGAATGTTAGTACCACCCTGACCTTTCCAAAGTTGCCATCACCATATACTTCCCCCTTCAACCTCAGTGAAAATAAACTGTCGCTCCTGGCTTTACCATGGACGTGAAAATCTAAATGAAAAAGAGGACAAACAATCTCTCACCTATTTCCCCAACATCAGGGCAGTAAAAGTTCAATGGAACAACTTTTTTTTTTTTTTTAATGCTGTGAGATCAACCAGAAGAGAAGGTTAGGCTATTGCTAAAGAAAGGATGAGCATAAGCTGCCATGATGTCAGCAACGAAACTCTGAAAAATAACCACACACATAACCACAAAGCTGAAAATACTCTTACCACGTCCAGGATATGGGAAAAGGGGCTAAAACCCTGCCTGGACAGCAGCATCAGAGATTAAAAATACCCACCAAAACCAGAACGACAATGCCCTTCTAAGATAAAAATCCTCAGTTCCGGAAATAAGGAGGACAGAGCAGAAAAAGAACATAAAACAGACACCCACAATTTGAAGAGGTGCATTGAAAACCTCTCCCCAGCTATGATCTGTAGCTGCCAGAAAGCTGAGACCTACTAACCCCACGCACACACACGAAGACTTTTGAGGTGAGTACCTCTGCCCTGTAATTATTATTTACACTAACAAGGTCCCGAGTAATGACGGAGTAGGTCTCTCCTGAACCAAATGTTGTATAACCCAAGAACAAAGAGGAACGGCTTTTACAGCCTTTTGGTTACAGTAGGCGAGGGGGAAAGGAGAAAAAGAAAATATGGTTGTGCGACTAACAGTATTTCAATTCGGCTCCACAACTCATCTGCAAAAGGGGCACCGCCGGCCCAAGACGCTGCCATAAGGCATCCATTTGCAGTCAGGAAAAGACAAAAAAATAAATAAAAAAAAAAATAGGGGAAACGAAAGAAATAAAAGGGAAAAGGGGAGGAGAAGAAATGCCCCACAAATGGCTACAGCCGCGATCCAACTTCTCTCTTCGGAACAGGACGGGCTGAAAGCGGGGCCGGAGCAACCTGCTCCCGCAGCCTGCAACACACGCCTCGGCCAGACGCGTGGGCCCGGCCTGCACCCGCCTTCCCTTCCCTTCCCTTCCC
>VWZI01014464.1:112955-144484 GCA_013396835.1 Psilopogon haemacephalus
GAGGTGGGAGGGGGGGGGGGGGGCACCCCAGAGGGAAACAGTGGGTCGAGACCTGATGCCTCAGCTGAGCAGGCTGCGATCCCAGTCCTTTTTGTTCGTTTGTTTGTTTGTTGCCGTGGAAAAGTCCCGTTTAAAACCGTCGCAGCGCGCTGTTGGGCTTTGAACTTTGCCCGCCTGCGCATCGCTCTGGTGGCTTTTAGGGTAGGAGAAACCCTGTTGCTGAGCTAATCTGGGTTTAAATAAACAAAAAGAGATCAAAATAACGCATCGGAAGGCCGGCGGGGGCATGGGAGAGGCCATCTGTTTGCGGCTGTAAATCTTTGCCCTCTCCCAGGGAGGGCCAGCAGCTTGAAGCAGCTGTGGCTCCTGGGCTGGAGCAACTGGGAAAAGGCACCTTGGGCTGAAGCCAAGAGGATGGGGCTGGCCTCACGTCTGCGCATAAGCAAGTGGAGATGTGATCCTTTCTGCCCTAAACGTGGACGTGCTCCGCAAAGCCTCTCTTCTCTGCTGCTGCCCAGTGCGTAAGTGAGGAACTGAACTCAATTCTAGCCCCGCTAACTGCCCTCGTTTGCTACGTGCAGGCTACTCGTAGAAACATTTGGGATGGAAAACACCTTCAAGATCATCGAGTCCAACCGTCAACCTAACACTGCCATGGCTGCTCACCACAGAATTGTTATGGTTGGAAAAGACCTCTAAGGTCAGAAAATCCAGCTGTCGAGACTAACATGACCACCAAACTGTGTCTCAAAGCACCACATCTATGTGGTTTGGAACACTTCTCAGCCTTCTCTTCTCCAAATGATCATAGAATCACTTTGTTTGAAGAAGACCTCTAAGATCATCAAGTCTAACCATCAACCTTGCACCCCCATGGCTGCTACACCACAGAATTGTTACAGTTGGAGAAGACCTCTAAGGTCAGCAAATCCAACTGTCAACCTAAGACTAACATGACCACCAAACTGTGTCTCAAAGCGCCACATCTATGTGTTGATGAACACCTCCAGGGGCTGTGACTCCACCACCTCCCTGCACAGCCTCTTCCAGTGCCTGACCACTCTTGAAGGGAAAATAAATCTTTCCTGATACTCAACAACTTGAGGTCATTTGCTCTTGTCTTATCACTAGGTGCTTGAGACCAATACCCATCACCTTTTGGATTGTTGTAGAGAGTGGAAGTCTCCCCTCAGCCTTCTCCAAATGATCATAGAATCATTTTGTTTGAAGAAGACCTCTAAGATCATCAAGTCCAACCATCAACCTTGCACCTCCCTGGCTGCTACACCACAGAATTGTTACGGTTTGAGAAGACCTCTAAGGTCAGCAAATCCAACTGTCAACCCAAGACTAATGTGACCACCAAACTGTCTCAAAGCACCACGTCTACGTGGTTTGGAACACTTCTCAGCCTTCTATTCTCCAAATGATCATAGAATCACTTTGTTTGAAGAAGACCTCTAAGATCATCAAGTCCAACCATCAACCTTGCACCGCCATGGCTGCTACACCACAGAATCATTACGGTTGGAAAAGACCTCTAAGGTCAGCAAATCTAACCCTCAACCCAAGACTAACATGACCACCAAATTGCGTCTCAAAGCACCACATCTATGTGTTGATGAACACCTCCAGGGGCTGCAACTCCACCACCTCCCTGAACAGCCTGTTCCAGTGCTGACCACTCTTGCAGGGATAAAAATCTTATCTCCTGATACTCAACAATTTGAGGTCATTTGTTTTATTACTAGTTGCTTGAGACCAATACCCACCACCTTTAGATTGTTGTAGAGAGTGGAAGAGTCTCCCCTCAGCCTTCTCCAAATGATCATAGAATCATTTTGTTTGAAGAAGACCTCTAAGATCATCAAGTCCAACCATCAACCTTTCACCACCATGGCTGCTACACCACAGAATCGTTATGGTTGGAAAAGACCTCTAAGGTCAGCAAATCCAACCATCAACCCAACACTAATGTGACCACCAAACTATGACTATGTCTCAAAGCGCCACATTTACATGTTTTATGAACACCTCCAGGGGCTGCGACTCCACCACCTCCCTGCACAGCCTGTTCCAGTGCCTGACCACTCTTGAAGGGAAAAAAAATATTTTCTGATATTCAGCTGGCCTGTATCAGGAACAGTGTGGCCAGCAGGACAAGGAAGGTTATCCTTCCCCTGTACTTGGCACTGGTCAGGCCACACCTTGAGTACTGTGTCCAGTTCTGGTCCCCTCAATTCAAGAGAAATGTTGAGGTACTGGAACGTGTTCAGAGAAGGGTGACGGAGCTGGTGAGGGGCCTGGAGCANAGGGGGGACAGCCTCAAGTTGTGCTGGGGGAGGTATAGGCTGGATATTAGGAGGAAGTTCTTGACAGAAAGAGTGATTGGCATTGGAATGGGCTGCCCAGGGAGGTGGTGGAGTCACTGTCCCTGCAGGTGTTCAAGAAAGGACTGGATGGAGTACTTAGTGCCATGGTCTAGTTGATTGGCTAGGGCTGGGTGTTAGGTTGGACTGGATGATCTTGGAGGTATCTTCCTACCAAACCAATAGGATTTCAATTCCTATTCTATTCTATTCTATTCTATTCTATTCTATTCTATTCTATTCTATTCTATTCTATTCTATTCTATTCTATTCTATTCTATTCTATTCTATTCTATCCTATCCTATCCTATTCTATTCTATTCTAACTTGAGGTCATTTCCTCCTGTCTTACCACTACTTGCTTAATACCAACACCCAGCGCCTTTCAGATTGTTGTAGAGAGCAGAAGGGTCTCTGCTCAGCCTTCTCCAAATGATCATAGAATCACTTTGTTTGGAAAAGACCTCTAAGATCATCAAGTCCAACCATCAAACTAACACCACCATGGCCACTAAACTATGTCCTCAAGAGTCATGTCCACACAGTGTTTGAACACGTCCTGAGATGGTGACTCCACCACCTCTCTGGGCAGCCTGTTCCAATCCCTCTCACTCTTGCAGGAGATAATTTTTTCCTGATATCCAATCTAAACCTCCCATGGTACAAGGGAAGAAACTTTTCCTTATATCCAATATAAATTATTTCTTGCATCAGGCCTCAAAGACGTCCATTAGAATTGCAGCCTTGTTCTGGGAGAAGCTGTTCACATTTGAAGGCTGTCACTGTCCCCAAGCTACCTGGGGTTTTATTAGGAACCAGAAATGAAGGATTTAAACAGGCTGCCCAGGGAGGTGGTGGAGTTGCCATCCCTGGAGGTGTTAAAAAAAAAAGAGTGGATGTGGTGCTTGAGGCTGTGGTCTAGTGATGAAGGATGCTGGGATGAAGGTTGGACTGGATGATCCTGGTGGTCCTTTCCAACCATAGCGATTCACAATAATTAGATGTTGTGCTGAGGGATTTGGTTTAGTCAAGGACTTGTCAGTGATAAACTAATGATTGGACTTGATGATCCTGAAGGTCTTTTTCAATCTAAAAAAAACAAAAAAACCCAAAAAAACCCAAAATGAGATTTACTGATGCTCAGATAAATGTGAAAATACAGAGTGGCCAAGCCCAGAGAGTTGGTGGTGAAGGGAGTAAAATCCAGTTGGTGACAAGTCACAAGTGGTGCTCCTCCAGGGCTCAGTTTTGGGGCCAGTTCTCTTTAATGTCTATATCAAGGTGACCTTCCTGTGGCCTTCCAGTATCTGAAGGGGCCTACAAAAAATCTGGGGAGGGACTTTTTAGGCTATCAGGTAGTGACAGGACTAGGGGGAATGGAGCAAAGCTGGAAGTGGGGAGATTCAGACTGGACATGAAGAAAAAGTTCTTCAGCATGAGAGTGGTGAGAGCCTGGAATCGGTTGCCCAGGGAGATGGTTGGGGCCACATCCCTGGAGGTGCTTAAGGCCAGGCTGGATGAGGCTGTGGGCAGCCTGCTCTAGGGTAGGGTGTCCCTGCCCATGGCAGGGGAGATTGGAACTAGATGATCCTTGTGGTCCCTTCCAACCCTGACTGATTCTATGATCAATCATCTGGCTGAAGAGATCAAGGGCATGCTCAGCAAATTTGCAGCCAACACCAAGCTGGGTGGGTGTGGTGACCTGGTCTTCTAGAGGGTCAGAAGGCTGTAAAGAGAGATGTGGTCAGGCTGAATTGATAAGCTGAGGCCAGTGGGATGAGGATCAACGAGGCCAATTGTTGGATCCTGCACTTGGGTCACAACAACCCTATGAACGCTGGCAGGCTCGGTGCAGAGTGCCTGGAAACTGCCCAGTGGAAAGGGACCTGGGGGTGTTGGTTGACAGTGGCTGAAGATGACCCAGCATGTGCCCAGGTGGCCACAAAGGCTACCAGCATCCTGACTTGTATCAGTACGAGTATGGTCAGCAGGACCAGGGAAGGGATTGTGCCCCTAGACTGAGCACTGCTGAGGCCACACCTTGAATCCTGGGTTCAGTTTTGGGCCCTCACACTGAGAAGGACATGAGGGGCTGAAGCAGGATCAACTGTCCACTCTGCAGAGTCACACTCCAGTTGTCATTTCTACAGGGCATTTTGGGGGACCATTGGAGCCATGTGCATGTTCTCACAGCACATTGTGAGTAAAAGAACAGCTCTGCTTTTCACAGGAGTGTCATCTTAGCCCGTAGACTACATCATTGAGTTTTGGATGCTCTTGAGTTCTGTCACTGGCCTCCCCTAGGTATGAAATATGGATCTAGGTCAAATCATGATTTACACCAGTTGCTGAGATGAGCAACTTCCTCTGCAGAGCCTTTGTAGGTCTTTTGTCTGCTGGTCCTTGAAGACAAGGGAGAGAGAGACTTGTGGAGGCAGCTGATGTGGACTCTAGTAAGTGAGGAGTTCTCCTTCTGCAAATCAGTGGGTTTGGAGCAGGGCCACAACCACCAAGATCTGGGACTGTGCCTCACAACAGGCCAGAGTCACCTAGAATCTCCACAGGAGGAAGGTTGCTTCCTGGCATATCACAAGAAGGTAGATTTAGGTGAGCCAGCAAGAAAAAGTCCTAATGGTGGGATGTGAAGAGCTTTGGGACACTCTGGAATCTCCCTGTTGGAGGTGTTAAGAACAGGTTAGACAAAATACTTCTGAGGAATGCTGTAGGTAGAGTTTCTTCTGCCTCAGGGAGAAGAATGAATGACATGGCCCCATCCAGGTGCATATTTTGAAGGCCACATGTTGCTAATAGGTTTGGAATGGACAGATCAAACCACGGGGCTGTGAAAGTGCACACTGATGAGTCACTGGCTGCTAGGACTGTGGTTGACACTCATTTTCTTCCACCCATCTCAGGGTGCTCTTAGTTACATCTTTCTGTAAGAAAGATGGAGACAATCTTTTTAGTGGGAGCTGTTGTGACAGAACAAGAGGTGATGGTTTGAAGCTAAAAAAGGAGAGATTCAGAAAAGATCTAAGAAAGAAATGGTTTATGCTAAGAGTGGTGAGAGCCTGTCCCAGGTTGCCCAGAGAGATGGTAGGTGCCCCATCCAGGTCTGGGGCTCTGAGCAACCTGCTCCACTTGCAGATGTCCCTCTTGACTGCAGAGGGGTTGGACTTGATGGCTTTGAAAGGTCCTTTCCAACCCAAACCATTCCATATGAAAAAAAGCACAGGACCACAAGCTCTTGACAGGAAACAGCATGGACATTAATTTGGGATGTAGCACAAAGGTCCTCCAGAAAGGCAGTATCTCCTAATGGGAACAAACTATTTCTCTTTGATAAATTGAGCATCAGCACATTGTCTCCCCAGGTTCTGATGGAGATTCAGACTGTGCTGTGTCATATACACATAGTCTTAGATGAAAAGGATTGGGAAAAGACTCACTGTGAGTACAAATTAGGCCAGTAGAAGCATGAAGAAGCTGGCTTGTGCTCCCATGGGAATGCCAGGGACTGGTTAGGACATGCCATATCACAGAATGGTTTGCATTGGAAGGAATCTCAAACTTCATCTAGTTCCAACCCACATGCCATTGGGAGGGACAACCTCCTACTAGACCAGGTAGCTGGTCCCATCCAAACTGGCTTGGAACACTTCCAGATTCAGAGTTC
Source organism: Psilopogon haemacephalus (assembly GCA_013396835.1). NCBI lineage: Eukaryota > Metazoa > Chordata > Aves > Piciformes > Megalaimidae > Psilopogon > Psilopogon haemacephalus. The sequence continues at coordinate 119,001 of VWZI01014464.1, forward strand.
AAGGAAAGACGAGAGGAACAGTGATGCATGATGGGGAAAGGAAGCTCTGGTGACTGAGCAGGCTGAGAAAGTTTTGCCTGTCTGTATCCTGGCTCTGGGAAGAGAAACCTGGAAGAGATGATGTGAGGAGGATGTTATCTTGTAATGTGTTGGCTCAAGTGCTGAGACCATGGGAGAGAGGTCAGGAGTCCTGTCAAGAGAAGGGCAAGAAAGCTCATGAGGGGTCTGGAGCATAAGTCTTGTGAGGATCAGTGGAGGGAACTGGAGTTGTTCAGCATGGCTGAAGGGAGACCCTTTGTCTCTCTACAACTCCCTGAAAGAAGGTTGGGGCCAGGCAGGGATTGGTCTCTTCTCCCTAGTATGAGGTGACAGAATAAGAGGAAATGGCCTCAAATTGCATCATGGGAGGTTTAGGTTGGATATTAGGAAAAATTTCTCTCTTGCAAGAGTGGTCAGGGATTGGAATATGCTGCCCAGGGAGGTGCTGAAGTCACCATCCCTGGAGGTGTTCAAGAAAAGTGTGGACATGGTACTTTAGGACACCGTTTAATGGCCTTGGTGGTGTTGGATTGTTGGTGGCTTGACTCCATGATCTTAGAGGTATTTCTCAGCTGAAACAATTCTCTGATTCCATGATTCTGTGACTATGTACAAATGGGTTTAGCAGATCATCTTGTCTTTGGTTGGTGAGTTATGGAAAAGCAGAAAACGGATGAGTAACAAGGAAGGATTGCTGAGGCAAAAGTGGACACCAAAGAATGAGAGGAATGGGAGTGCCTGGGTCAGTTAGCTGCTGCTTCTGCTCCGTAACACTGGGTATGACCAGCAGACAGGTCTGTCCTGAAAGTGCCACCAGCCTTGAGTCACAAATGTTGTGTGGTTTTAGGTGCTACTGTAGAATCCATGCACAAAGATCCCTAGGTGAAGAGCCATAGCTCCAGTGAAGACTTTTCTGTGGGAGCATAGCTGTGTTAGAACCACAGACTCATAGAATTGTTTCAATTGGAAGACACCTTTAAGATCATCAAGGCTGACCATCAACCTAACACCACCATGGCCATTAAACCAGAAGGTTTGGAAGTGTGAAAATGTATCATTGACTTTAAGGACCAAAACCACAGATGACATCTTCATAGAATCATTGAATGGTTTAGGTTGGAAGCGACCTCAAAGATCATCCAGTTCCAACCCCCTACCATAGGCAGGGACACCTCCCACTAGAACAGGTCACTCAAGGCCTCATCCAACCTGGCCTTGAACACCTCCAGGGAGGGAGCAACCACAACCTCCCTGGGCAAGGTGTGCCAGTGTCTTACCACCCTCACTGCAAAGAACTTCCTCCTAACATCCTATTTCAATCTCCCCTCTGCCAGTTTAAACCCATTCCCCCTCATCCTGTCATTACAAGACCTTGTGAATAGTCCCTCCCCAGCCCTCCTGTAGGCCCCCTTCAGATACTGGAAGGTTACTATAAGGTCTCCTCGAAGCCTTCTCTTCTCCAGGCTGAAGAGCCCCAACTCTCATAGCAGAGCTGCTGCAGCCCTCTGACCACCTTCGTGGCCTCCTCTGGACTTGCTCCAACAGTTCCATGTCCTTCCTGTGCTGGGGGCTCCAGAACTGCACACAGTACTGCAGGTGGGGTCTGACCAGAGTAAAGGGGGAGAATCACCTCCCTTGCAGTTCTGGCCACGCTACTTTTGATGAAGCCCAGCACACAGTTTTGTGAGGGGATGAAACACTTGTCCTTGCTGGACATCTGACAGACCAGATCAATCCAACAGACTGCTCCTCTCAGCTACTCCAGGAGAGATGTTTCTTGAAAAAAGTGGTTTGGAGACACCATCAGTGTGGCTCAGGACTTCCTGACATACAAACTCTTGCTTATTTTCTGACAACAGGCATTGCAACAAAGAAAGATCTGTTACCTTCTGGGTCTAAGTGGGACATGCTGGAGATGGAGGATCTGCATGCGGTCGTATAGCAGAAGACATGTTCCTGGCAGCAGTTTTTTTCAGGGTCTGCTTGCCATGAAATGTCTTTGCTGTCTCAGAGATAAAACATCTGCCGCCTGTTGGCACTTCTTGGCTGCCTGTGCTTTTGAGTGATGGAAGAGTTGGGAGTCCCAGCCAACTGGCATCTCAGAATCAAAGAGTTGTTTAGGCTGGAATAGACCTCCAAGATCAAGTCCAACCACAAACGCAGCACTGCCAGGTCACCACTAAACCATGTCCCTCAGCACCACATCTACACTGCTTTGAAACCCCTCCAGGGATGGGGATCTCCCACTTCTTTGGGCAGGCTGGGCAAGAGCTTGAAAACCCTCAAGGTGACAAAATTGTTCCTCATGTTCAATCTAAACCTCCCCTGAAGCAACTTCAGGCCATTTTATTTTCTTCTGTCACTTATTCCATGGGAGAAGAGACCAAATGTTACCTGGCTTCCGCCTCCATTCAAGGAGCTGTAGAGAGCCAGTAGGTCTCCCCTCAGCCTCCTCCATGCTGAACAACCTGAGTTCCCTCAGATGTTCCTCACAAGACCTGTTATCCAGACCCTTCACCAGCTCCGTTGCTCTTCTCTGGACCTGCTCCAGCCTCTCAATGTCCTTCTCAGAGGAAGGGCCCAAAACTGAACCCAGGATTCAAGATGTGGCCTCACCAGTGCCCAGTCCAAGGGGACAATCCCTGCCCTGCTTCTGCTGGCCACAGTCTTGCTGATCTGAGCCAGGATGCTGGTGGCCACCTAGGCACACACTGGCTCATCTTCAGCTGCTATTGATCAACCATGTCCTTTCCCACCAGGCATTTTCCAGCCACTCTACCCTATGAACCCGGAGGTTGTTGTGACCCAAGTGCAAGACACAGCACTTGGCCTTGTTGAACCTCCTCCCATTGATCTGTAAAGAGTTAAGCCCTCCTGGGAGGGCTTACCTGGAACTGGAGCCTGACTCCTCCCTGGGGGTGGTCTGATCTGCCCCCCAGGTGTTGTGTTGAGACCCTCCCACTTCCTACCGAGACCCTCTATAAAGGGGAGATGAACTTCCTGTGTCTCTCTCTTGGTCTCTGCTCCCTCATCAGCCAGCATCTTGCTTTCCTGCTGCTGCTATTTACCAGGTGCTCTCCAGAGAACACGTGAGGAGAGCAGGCATATTTGGAACTCAAACTCACTGTATTTCACCGTCATCTTGCATCCATCTACATCTACCACCAATTTCCAACTTCACTGCTTGGGTTCCACTTCCATCCACTCCCATTTACTGGGGTTGTACCCCTATATTTTGTATTTTGTTTTCCCTTCCCTATATTCTCTGTAATTCCCCTTACCTTATACCTGTATCTTGTATTTTGTTCCCTTTCCCCCTACCCTCTGTAATTCCCCTCACCTAAAATACCTTCTATTTATTGTTAAAGTTTTGTGGGTTTTTTTTCCCTTCTAAATCAAATTAAGTCTATTTATTGAACTTCTGAGCTCAGGGGGGCTAGCTTAAACTAATACATATTTCATGTTGTGGCCCAAGTGCAGGACCCAGCATCTCCTTCTATTGATCCAGACTGGCCACTTCTTTGTAGACCATCTGGACCCACCAGCAGATCTCCATTCTCACCCAGCCTTTACCATTGATCTTGTGCAATTGGAGGAAAAGTGGATAGATCTTCTTTCCTTCTTATGGAGCTTTCAAGCTCCTCTTAAGCCCACAGAAGAGACAAGCAACTGATCACCAACTATGATGTGAACAAAACACTGATGATTTAGCAGAACCTCACTTAGCAATTTCAAACCTTAATGGTGCAGACTGAAGGGAAGAAGAAGAGAGTTACAGCTGCTTGGCTATTTTATTCTCTCCTCCTTTTTCAGGTTAAATAACCCCCATCCATTGCTTTCCTTTCACATGAGTTTTTGCAACCAGGATTGTTCAGTAATGTGCAATAAGCCAGATTTACATGGCTTAGAAAGAGCCAGGCTGGATTTCATTCCTCCAGGGAGAACCTTGAAAGTGCAATGAGTTTGTTCTAAGCAGCTTTGGTTTGCCACAGCTTCCCTGGAGCCAGGTTAGAGCAAAGCTGAGTCTGAGTTGCGTTATTCTTGTGACAAAAAGCTCTGTAGACACCAAGATCAGAGCCTCTGTAGTCACTAGGGGAAGGGCAACAAAGCTGGTGAAGGGTGTGGAGCAACAGACCTGTGAGGGGCAGCTGAGCAAACTGGGGTTGTTCAGCCTGGAGGAAAGGAGGGTGAGGGGAGACCTTCTGGCTCTCTCCAACTACCTGAACAGAGATTGGAGCCAGGTAGGGGATGGTCTCTTCTCCTGAGCAACAAATTATAGCCTCAGGCTGCACCAGGGGAAGTTTAGGTTGGATATTAGGAAAACTTTTTCCTAAAAGAGTGGTCAGGCATTGGAACAGGCTGCCCAGGGAGGTGCTGGAGTCACTATCCCTGAAGGTGCTCAAGAAATGTGTGAACATAGCACTTTGGGTCATGGTTTAATGGCCATGGTGGTGTTAGGTTGATGGTTGAACTCCATGATCTTAGAGGTCAAAGAGATCTTTTTGTTTGTCATGTCCAACCTCTTGCCTAGAGGTTACAATCCCACCACTACTTCTAAGCTACTACTACTAAACCATGTCCCTCAGCAACACGTTTCAAACAGCTCTAGGGATGGTGACTCCACCATTGCCATGAGCAGCCTCTTCCAATGCCTGATAACCCTTTCTGTGAAGAAATTTTTCCTAATGTCCAACCAGAACCTCCCCTAATACAACTTGAGGCCATTTCCTCTTGTCCTATTGCTTGTTCCTTGGGAGAAAGGACCAGCTCCCATCTGGTTCTGACTACATTTCAGGAAGTTGTAGAGAGCCAGAAGGTTTTTCCTAAGCCTCCTCCAGACTAAGCAACCCGGGTCCCTTAGCTGCTCCTCATAAGACCTGTGCTGCAGACCCTTCACCTGCTTGGTTGCTCTTCTAAGGTTAGAACTCTCTCTGGTGAGAGTCCAGAGGAGGGCCATGAAGATAATCAGAGGGCTGCAGCACCTCTGCTGTGAGGACAGGCTGAAAGAGTTGGGGCTTTTCAGCCTGGAGAAGAGAAGGCTTCCAGGAGACCTTGTAGCAACCTTCCAGTATCTGAAGGGGTCCTACAGGAAAGCTGGGGATGGACTATTCACAAGGTCTTGTAATGACAGGACGAGGGGGAATGGGTTCAAATTGGCAGAGGGGAGATTTGAACTGGATGTTAGGAGGAGGTTCTTCACAGTGAGGGTGGTGAGACACTGGAACAGGTTGCCCAGGGAGGTTGTGGCTGCTCCCTTCCTGGAGGTGTTCAAGGCCAGGCTCGATGAGGTCTTGAGCGACCTGTTCTAGTGGGAGGTGTCCCTGTCTATGGGACAGTTGGAACTGGATGATCTTTGAGGTCCCTTCCAACCTAAACTATTCTATGACTCGATGATTCTATATACGATCTGCTTTTCCTCATTACTCAAGGCCAACTCTAACCTGCCCAAGAGGCAAGGAGGTTTCACCCTGGCTAGGCTGAGCACAGCTACCCTCAGCAGTCCTTAGCTAGGGCTGAGCTGACAGCTGTGCACAGCTGATAAGCTGAAGGCAACCACACTTCCTCTCCAAGGACCTGTCTGGCTCTGCGTCACTCCTCCACATCTGAGACAGCGTTGTGATGAAGTCAGGAGGTATTTTTGTCTGAGGGATACCCAAAAGGCACAGGCCAGGTGGTTTCCTTTCAACAGAAGACTCGACAGAAAGAGTATCTTGTGTGAGTTTACCCTCATCACCCAGGACACTGAAGTTCCAGAAGTTTTCAGGTTTCCTCACCATGAGGCTCAACAAGACTAAGTACAACATCCTACAGCTGAGTCAGAGCAACCCCTAGTATCAGTCTAGGCTTGCATGTACTACCATGTCTGACTAAAGTGCCTTTTACTTGGCCTTGCTGACTCTCAAGTGGGCCCATGTGAACCTCCTGAGGTGCAACAAGGACAACTGCAACGTCCTGCACACGGGCTAAAGCAACCCCTGGTATCATTCTAGGCTGGGGGATGAAGGGCTGGAGAGCGGCCCTGTGGAGAAAGACTTGGGGATGCTGGGGGGTGAAAAGCTGAACATGAGCTGGCACCAAGCACTCACAGCCCAGAGCCAACCTGTTCTGGGCTGATCCCCAGCACCATGGGAGGCAGGTGAAGGGAGGGGATTCTGTGCTCTACTGAGACTCCACCTGCAGTGCTGAGGCCAACTCTGGAGTCACAGAATCATAGAATCAGTCAGGGTTGGAAGGGACCACAAGGATCATCTAGTTCCAAGCCCACTGCCATAGGCAGGGACACCCTACCCTAGATCAGGCTGCCCACAGCTTCATCCAGCCTGGCTGCAAACACCTCCAGGGATATGGCCCCAACCACCTCCCTGGGCAACCCATTCCAGGCTCTCACCACTCTCATGCTGAAGAACTTCCTCCTCACATCCAATCTGAATCTCCCCACCTCCAGCTTTGCTCCATTCCCCCTAGTCCTGTCACTCCCTCATAGCCTCAAAAGTCCCTCCCCAGATTTTTTGTAGGCCCCCTTCGGATACTCAAAGGCCACAGTAAGGTCACCTCAAAGCCACCTCCAGACTGAGTCCTCAACACAGGATAGACATGGACCTGTTGGAGAAGGGCTAGAGAAGGCCATGGCAATGGGAGGGCTGGAAACCCTCTGCTGTAAAGCCAGACTGAGTTGGAGTTGTTCAGCCTGGACAAGAGAAGGCTCCAGGGAGACCTTCTGGAAGCCTTTCAGGACTTCAAGGGGCTGAGAAGAAAACCAGGAAAAGACTTTTGAGCAGGACCTGTTGTGACAGGACAAGGGCTGATGGTTTGAAACTAAAGGGGGAGATTTAAACTTGAGAGAAGGAAAAAAATCTTCTCTGCAAGGGTGGGGAGACTGTGTTCCAGGTTGCCCAGAGAGGTGGTGGAAGCCTCATCTCTGGAATCATTCCAGGCCAGGTTGTTTGGGGCTCTGAGCAGCCTGCTCTAGTTGCAGATGTCCCTGCTGACTGCAGGTGGTTGGACTGGATGACCTCTAGATGTCCATTCCAACCCAGTACATTCTATGATTCTGTAGTTTAAGGAATATTAATCTCATAAGCCTCTTTTTTTTTTTGACTCTGAGAAGAACAAGTGGATGTTGGAGGTGTTAATTGTCAGCTTGGGCTCATGAAGCAGGAGCATTGTATAGCATGGTGGAAAACAAGAAGAATAACAGGTTGAATAGGAGTGATGGGCTGAAAGTAGAGCATTAACTTACCCCAAATAGCTGAAAGGAAGCAACTGGTGGCCATAGTGGTGTTAGGTCCATGGGTGGACTTGATAATCTTGAAGGTCTTTTCCAACCAAAACAGTTCTATGATTCTATGAATCTGAAGACAAAGGAGAGATAAGGAGCCTCATTTCATGGAAGATCATTGCTGCTGCAGGTTCTGACTACCTGGTAAGCACAAGGCTAGCCCAGCTCTGCCACATGTAGGCATTGGAAGCCTCATGGAGCTATCTGATGATCTTAGAGGACTTTTCTAACCAAAACAATTCTATGATTCTATGAACAACCCTGGGATGTTTCAAGAGACTCCGAGAAGCTCACCAGAGACACCTCCAGGAGGCCACTACTCTGAAATCTCACAAACTACTACAACTACATTGAGCTCCCCTTCCAAGTAAGGTTCCATGCTAAGTTGTGAAGAACTTTTTAAGACCTGCCAAAGCATCCTGATAGACCCTAACTGTGGTTCTAGGTGAGAAAAGCGAAGTACCAACTGCTGGTGTAAGAGCTTAAAACCCTCCCTCTTCTTCTTTGTGCTCGTGGCAAGAGAAATTCAGCAGCCAAATGCTATAAGACAATGGAAAAGACAGTATCAGCCTGGACATTTCTAAGAAGGCAGCTACTCATTGCATGGATCCCAAGGGACAAGCTATAATTATCAGGTACTCCCAAAATATTGTCTCTATTTTCAGAAGGTGCCAGGCTCCTTGGATGAAGTATCTCAAGAGCCAAAACAACAGGTGATTGAAGAAGGACTCCTGCTTTCAAGGACACCATTCCGAGCTGTATCATTTGAGTTGCACACCATGGCAAACGCAGCAGTTACCATCAGAGTGAGACAAAGAGACTCAAGCTTTGAGAGCTGAGACACATCCCAGCAGAAGATGCCTCTCACTAGGGCTGGGACCTTCAGCTTAAACAATACGCAAAGCATTGCTGACCTCAAAGAACAGATGCGCAAGGTGAGGTTACAAAGCTGAGTTAAGGGGTTTGAAGCCAGGTGGGGGTTGGCATCTTCTCCTAAGGAGTAAGTGATAGAAGAAGAGGAAGTGGCCTAAGAATAGAATGGAATGGAATGGAATGGAATAGAATAGAATAGAATAGAATAGAATAGAATAGAATAGAATAGAATAGAATAGAATAGAATAGAATAGAATAGAATAGAATAGAATAGAATAGAATAGAATAGAATAGAATAGAATGGAATGGAATGGAATGGAATACAACACAATACAAAACAATCAGCCACACTGGAAGAGACCTCCAAGATCATCCAGTCCAACCTATCACCCTATCCAATGGCACTAAGTGACCCATCCAGGCTTTTCTTGAACACCTCCAGAAATGGTGACTCTACCACCTCCCAGGGCAGCCCATTCCAATGGCAATCACCCTCTCTGGCAAGAACTTCCTCCTAATATCCAGCCTATACATCCCCTGGCACAACTTGAGGCTGTGTCCCCTCGTTCTGTTGCTGGTTGCCTGGGAGAAGAGACCAACGCCCACCTGGCTACAACCTCCCTTTAGGTAGTTGTAGACAGCAATGAGGTCAACCCCTGAGCCTCTTCTTCCCCAGGCTAAACAACCCCAGCTCCCTCAGTCTCTCCTCACAGGGCTGTGCTCCAGACCCCTCACCAGCTTCACTGCCCTTCTCTGGACACGTTCCAGTACCTCAACATCTCTCTTGAATTGAGGGGACTAGAACTGGACACAGTACTCACGGTGTGGCCAAATGTTCTGCTGGGGGAGGTTTAGGTTGGACATGAAGGAAACTTCTTCATTGAAAGAGTTGTTAAGCCCTGGACCAGACTGCCCAGGACAGTCATGGAAGTCACTGTCTCTGGAGGTGTTCAAAACCTATTTTGATGTGGTGCTGAGGGACACAGTTCAACAGCAGACAGTTAAGTGAGTGGTTGGACTTGGTGATCTTAAAGGTGTTTTCCAGCCAAAGGAAATCTGGAAAACACTACTGTCACTAGTACTAGAAGCAGTGATTTGATTCATAAGGGTTGGCATTTTCTTCATTGCTTCAAGCATTGGATTGTTCACAGAATCCCAGCGTGGCGGGGGTTGGAAGAGATCTCTGGAGATCTTCCAGTCTAACCCACTTGCTAAAGCAGAGTCACCCACAGCAGGTTGTGCAAGATCACAATGGCTAGGTTGTAATCTCTTCAGAGAAGGAAACTCCATAACCTCCTTCTGGGCAGCCTGCTCCACCACCATTACAGCAAATATTTTTTCCCTCGTGTTCAGATGGAACCTCCTGCGTTCCAGTTTGTGCTTATTGCCCCTTGTCCTATCACTGGGCACCACTGGAAGAGTCTGGACCCATCCTCTTCACCCCTCCCCCCCAGCCCCCATTTTTTCCCCTCCTTTTTTCCTAAACATTTTTCTCTTTCAGTGTCAGCTACAGCCAGGAGCCAGCTGGGAGAAACTAGGGATTTTGCATGTAAAAGATTTCACACTAAATTTATTTTGGCTTAGTCCTGAATATATCAAACCTTACAGGACAGAAATCCCTTTGCTTATTTCTCCTGATGTATACAGCAATAACCTATATTCATAGAGTCATTAAGGTTGGAAAACACCTCCAATATCATCAAGTCCAAGCATTAAACCAGCACTTCCAGGTCACCACTAAACCATGCACCCCTACCACCACATCTTCATGGCTTTGAAAACCCTCCAGGGAAGGGGACTCTGCCACTGCCCTGGGCAGCCTAGAGCAGGCCTTAACAACCCTCAAGGAGAGGAAATCATCCCACATGTCCAACCTAAACCAGCCCTAGGGCAACTTGAGGCCATTTCCTTTTGCCCTATCACTTGTTGCTCAGGAGAAGAAACCTACCCCCATCTGGCTCCAGCCTCTGTTCAGGGAGTTGTAGAGAGCCAGAAGGTCTCCCCTCAGCCTCCTTTTCTCCAGGCTCAACAACTCCAGTTCACTCAGCCACTCCTGAGAAGTTAGCAATACCCTTCTCCTTGTTTTTCAGACCCTTCACCAGCTTCACTACCCTTCTCTGGACACACTCCAGCACCTCAGTACCATTTCTGAAGTGAGTGGCACAAAATTGAACACAGAACTGAAGGTGCCCAGTCCAGGGGGACAATCCCTTCTGTGCTGCTGGCCACATTCTTGCTGATCCAAGCCAGGATGCTGGGGACCTTCTTGACCACCTGGGCACATGCTGGCTCATATTCAGCTGCTGTGATCCACCACTCCCAGGTCCTTCTCCATCAGGTAGTTTCCAGCCACTCTGCACCCAGCCTGGAGCATTAATGGGATTGTTGTGACCAAAGTGCAGGACCCAGCACTTGGCCTTGTTGAACAAGGAAGCAGCACTGCAGACTTTAGGACTGCATTTTAGAAGAACTAAATCTTTCCTACCTTTATCAAAACCATATGCATCCTAAACCAGAAAAAGTCAAGGTAAAAAGTGTTCTCTCTGTGGGATTCTCTTACGACAAATCTATGGTCTGAGGCTGTGGTGGTGGTTAAGGTCCTATGAACTCCTTCTAGGGGGACATCAAAATCATCTGCAAGAAGCAGAGCCCTTGACTTCACTGAATACCCCCAGAAAAGCATCAGCAACTGGATAATTATTTAGTGGATAACACAATGGGATGTAACAAAACCATCCCAGGGTCTAGTATGAAAGACACCAGCACCTGAAGGTGTCATGGTAGCACATCCCAGCCAGCACCCATTTCTTGTGTTCCTTCTTGGTCTTTTTTACCACAATTACTGGCAGAAGGGAGGAAACAAATTACTTGGAGCTCTGTTTTAATCAACAAAAAGGTTGAAGGAGAGAGGCTCATGAAGAGAGAATAAAATTGGAGCCTTTTTGTTTCTAGAGAACATCTGAAATGGCTCTGGGGAACCAAGACAGTGAGAAATAGGCAAATGAGACATGAGAAGATCCATCTAAATATGGGGAAGAACTTCTTTAATGTAAGGGTGCAGGAGCACTGGAACAGAGTGCCCAGAGATTCCAAACCCACATGGATGTGTTCTGGTGTGACCTTCTTTAAGTGAACCTGCCATGGCAGGGGCTTGGACTTGGTGATGAACACCAAGGTCCCATCCAACCGCCACCATTCTGTGATTCTGAGTTAAACTACTGAGAACTTTTATTTTATTCTGACAGAATTTGTTACCAACATCTAATGTGCCTTTTGGATGGAAGTTTCTTCTTTACATTCCCTATGGTAACTTCTTAATTCCAGAGGGACCAGAATCCTCAGTTTTCCTACTCTGGAGCTGGTAACTTGATGATAGAATGGTTGGATTCAATGAGGTTAAAGGTCTCTTCCAACCAAGAGGATTCAGTGATTCTATGAAATAACAACCAGGGCATAAGGGTGATGAGACAGTGGAGCAGGTTGCTCAGGGAGCTTGTGGATGTCCCCTCCCTGGAGGTCTTCAAGGCTATGTTGGGTGAGGCCTTAAGCAGCCTGGTTTCATGGAAGGTGTCCTTGTCCGTGGCGGGGAGGATGGAACTAGATGATCTTTAAGATCCCCTTCCAACCCAAACCATTCTGATTCTATGATTTTTTTAAGATAAGGAGTAATGCAAAATGCCACTTTCTCCAACCTTCCTGAGGTATCTTAAAGATCCACAGTGCTTTCCTTGATGTGAAAATCACCTGCTAAGTGATGAGACCAGAATAAATGTTCTAGGAGACACCAAGCAACAGAGAAACAGTGGCTGAAGGAGCGGGGAAAGAAGGAGAGCTGCTCAGAGACAGCTTAAAGTATTTTAATGCCAAATGTGGTGAATAATATGTATTTTTAAACTTATTTTAAAATATATTTAGCCATCCCTCACATCACAGAACAGTCCTGTGACTCTCCTCACCGCTGTGTCCCACCCACAAACACACACATCAACAACCAGGGTATTTTTAGCCGCAGGGCTTTGGTGTCCAACTTCCTGCAGGAAACATGAACCTCGCAAACCCAAAGCGGGACACTGAGTGACTGCTCACAGAGAGCAAAACAAAGGAAGCCCCAAGACCAGAGAAATGGAACTGCCTGCAAAAGCTGACACACATAATGCTGAGAAGGGTCCCTGTAGAAAGCATAGAGAGCAAAGGACCTCTCCAGCTTGTGGTGTGCCCTCAAAAAATCTCTCATAGAAGGCTGTCATAGAAACACAGAATAGTTTGGGTTGGAAGGGGCCTTTCAAGGCCATCTACTCCAACCCCCTGCAATCAGCAGGGACATCTGCAAATAGAGCAGGTTGCTCAGAGCCCCAAACAACCTCACCTTCACCATGAGAGTGGTGAGACCCTGGAATGGGTTGCCCAGGGAGGTGGTTGGGGCCACTTCCCTGGAGGTGTTTGCAGCCAGGCTGGATGAGGTTCTGTCCAGCCTAATCTAGGGTAGGGTGTCCCTGGGCATGTAAGAGGGGTTGGAACTAGATGATCCTTGTGGTCCCTTCCAACCCTGACTGATTCTATGATTCTAGGATGCAACCAGCCCATGATGTTGAGCAGTTCCTGCCTCAGTGCCCAGTGCCTCCTGTCCATTAGAGCTCTGTGTGGTAAATATGGCCAGACAAAAAGATAATTATTTCTTAATTGATTTTTTCAAAACATTTAGCTTGAGATACTGAATGCAGAGATCACAAGAGACCTCTTGCTTTAGAACAACTGCTTGGAGGAAGCAGTTGCAAATATTTGCTGTAACCAGTGACTTCCTGATGGGTGATGGGAAAGGAAGAACATGAGTAGGTGCTGAAGAAGACACCTCAATGCACCACATAAACCAAACTGGTGCTCAAACCCTACCTCTGATTCAGCAGAACATGCCAACTGCAGGCTTATTACCAAGGAAATGAGATGCACACCATGATTCTCTTGATATGGAGATTAAATCGTTCCACAAACTCAGAGGAGCAATGCAGTGTCCTGCATTTAGTTGGTCCTGCATTTAGTAATGCCCCAAAACTGGGCATGTCAGGATGGGGGCAGGGAGGGGGAATGACAGGCTCTTCTCAATTGCTCCCTGGGAAAAAACAAGGAGCAATGGATGTAAGCTGCAGCACAGGAGGTTCCAGCTCAACACAAGGGGGAACTTCTTTACTGTAAGGGTCACAGAGCAGTGGAACAGGCTCCCCAGAGCCTGTTCTGGAGTCTCTTTCTCTGGAGACTTTCAAAGTCCACCTGAATGCATTCCTCTGTGACCTGAGCTAGATTGTATGGTCCTGCTCTGGCAGGGGGTTTGGACTCGATGATCTCTTTGAGTCCCTTCCAACCCCTGACATCCTGTGATCCTGTGATGTTCCTGTGTGACCTGCCCTAGGTGATCCTGCTTTGGCAGGGAGGTTGGACTAGATGATCTCCAGAAGTCACTTCCAACCCCTGCTATTCTATGATTCATATTTTACTTGTTGGGAACATTTTAAGCTGGAGAAACTGCAGAAATTTTTCCAATCTTTTATCACTTTGGGTCACACAATCACAGAATGTCAGGGGTTGGAAGGGACCTCAAAAGATCATCTAGTCCAACCCCACGGACAGAGCAGGATCATAGAATTCATTGGGTTGGAAGGCACCCTAAAAGGTCATCTTGTCCAATCCCCCCACAGCAAGCAAGGACATCTTCAGCTTGATCACCTAGAGTAGGTCACACAGGAACATGTCCAGGCAGGTTCAGAATCTCTCCAGAGAATGAGACTCCACAACCTCTCTGGGCAGCCTGTTTCAGTGTTTTGTCACCTTCACAGTAAACAAGTTTTTTTCTTATGTTCACATGGAACCTCCTCTGCTCCAGCTTGCGCCCATTACTCCTTATCCTATCACTGGACATGACTGGGAAGAGCCTGGCTCTGTCCTCCTCACACTTGCCCTTCACATATTTATAAACATTAATGAGGTCACCCCTCAGTCTCCTTCAGCTCCCTCAGGCTTCCCTCAGAAGGGAGATGTTCCGCTCCCTTCATCATCTTTGTTGCTCTGTGCTGGACTCTTTCAAGAAGTTCCCTGTCAAGCCCATTATATCAGAGGTGTAGATTGGCAGCTGTTTGCCCAGGTGGCCAAGGCCACCAACACCAAATGGCTGACGAGTCAGTAATGGCCCAGAGCAGAGAGAAAATGGGAAGAAAACTGAGAGGGAAAAAGAGGGAAGGAGAGAGGTAAGAAGTCCGAGCAAAAGAAATCATCACTTCTTTGATCCGGAGTTCAAGTGGCTCAGTGGCAGGTGTACATCCTAGCAGGGTCTCCTGTGGTAGATGCAAGGGGTGAACCCCAGAAGTGTGATGCTTTTATAGCCTTTTGGCAGATGGGGTGGTCCCTCCAAATCATAAAGGAAGGAGTGCATGAGTGGGGTCTGCGCAGAGGGGTGAGGGCTCCTGTACAGTGTCTGCCATTGGCCTTTCGCCAGTGCTGTTCCAGTTTTAAAACACAATCCTAGAATCATAGAATCAGTCAGGGTTGGAAGGGACCACAAGGATCATTCAGTTCCAACCCTCCTGCCATGGGCAGGGACACCCTACCCTAGAGCAGGCTGCCCACAGCCTCATCCAGCCTGGCTGCAAACACCTCCAGGGATCTGGCCCCAAACACCTCCCTGGGCAACCCATTCCAGGCTCTCACCACTCTCATGCTCAACAACTTCCTCCTCACAGCCAATCTGAATCCCCCTACCTCCAGCTTTGCTCCATTCCCCCTACTCCTGTCACTCCCTGATAGCCTAAAAAGTCCCTCCCCAGCTTTTCTGTAGGCCCCCTTCAGATACTGGAAGGCCGCAATAAGGTCACCTGGGAGCCTCCCCTTCTCCAAACTGAACAGCCCCAACTCTTTCAGTCTGTCTTCATAGGAGAGGTGCTGCAGCCCTCTGATCATCCTCATGGTCCTTCTCTGGACACACTCCAGCATGTCCACATCCCTCTTGTAATAGGGGCTCCAAAACTGGATGCAGTACTCCAGGTGGGGTCTCAGCAGGGCGGAGTAGATGGGGTTAATCACCTCCCTAGACCTGCTGGCCACACTTCTCCTGATGCCTGGGCAGAAATTATCTTTCTTCACCCTTAAATGTTCCACCACGCCAGAAGCATTCTGTAGGGGCCCTGTATATTCGGACACCATCCTGTCTATTCAGACCAGGTAAGGTCACACCTTGTTTGAGACAATAGAGTCATTATGGGTTGCCCAGCCACACTGCATTGTTTTGAGAGAAGAAAGGACTGGGTTATCACAGCTACTTCCCACACAGTCACCGTGCTGCTGGCACAGAGAGCACTGTTGTCACAGTCCCTTGGGCATCCTAGAGAACAGGGACATCTCCCACTTACCGTACTCCTAGCCCACTGCAGAGTCTCTTTTCCCAACTCTTTCTCCAAAATTCCAGCCCTTTTGTGTTCCCGTCCCTCTTTCCCCAGCCAGTGTCAGTTCAGGACGCATTCTCACCCCTCCCAGTCCCACCACTTCAGTTGGTGTGTGAATCTGGGGGTGATGTGCAACTTCTCTTGATGTGCTGCTTCACAGTCTACCAAGAGCTGCCTTAGACACATGGAGAAAATGAAGCAAAATATCTCTGAACCATAACTCAAAGCTTGCGATCTCCAGCCAGGATGTCTGAACTAAGACCAAAACTGAGGAGGTTCATCACCACCTCCAATTGTTACACCATCACTGACAACATCTCAGCCCTTTAGTACAAGGTGGATCACCCTGGTGGCACTGCATGACCCACTGATGACCCACAGCTCTGTCCAGGCTGAGGCTGGATCACCTCTATAGGCACACGGGCATGAAACCTAATGAAACAGGATACTGAACTGAGGTTACCATGAGCTGGAGGACGAGCAATGGTTCAGATGCCAGCCCAAGCCAGTGCCCCACAGAGGGATATTTTTGTCTCTCTAATTGGGCATGTTTGGACACTGAAGTGACTCAAATGCCAGAGCAAATAGAGACACAAGGAACTATTGGAAAGAGGCTAGCAGAGTCTATGAAGGTGCTGAGGGGCCCCAAGCACCTCTGTGAAGCAGAAAGGCTGAGAGGCCTGGGGCTGCTGAGCCTGGAGAAGAGCAGCCTGAGAGAGGAATCTGATCAATGCTCAGCAAGAGCTAAGGACCTGTGGGGGGCAAGAGGATGGGTCCAGACGTTTGTGGTTGGTGTCTGATGACAGGATAAGGGGCAATGGGCACAAACCAAGATGTTGGACTCGATGATCTTGAAGGTCTTCTCCAATCTAAGAAATTTAGTGGAATTCTGTTCCACAAGGCAGAAGTTCTTTGCTGTGATGGTGGTGGAGCCCTGGAGCAGGCTGCTCAGAGAGGTTGTGGAGTCTGCTTGCCTGGAGAGATTCCAGACCTGCCGGACATTGTGATCCTGGGAAAGCTGCTGTGGGTGACCCTGATTTAGCAGAGGATTTGGGCTGGATGATCTTCAGAAGTCCCTTCCAACCCCCACCATGCTAGGATTCTGGAATGAACTGATGTATTAGAAATCATGCTTAACAGTCAACCTTACCCTTGTGTCTGCTGTCTGAGCTCAGGTTTCCCACCAGTTGGAGGTTCAGCAATGCTACTGGGAAGCAGATACCACCACTAAAAGAACAGTACTGGTACGAGAGAAGCAAATCTCAGCAGAAGCCCTTCAGTCTGCAGTGTTTTATTACACGAATGGAGGACGAGGGGCCACAGCTGAAATGACAATGGCATAGTGTCACTTACCATTTGTCACTCTGTGCTTGAGCTCTAACAGGAGAGGCTTTGTAAGGACGCAAGAGTCATTAGAAAAATGTTGGCGAGGTCGCCGGGAGTCCAAGCCACAGAAAAGTCTCTTCTCTCCCAGGAAGTTTGATTTTCACCAAGTCCTTCACTTTCGGGCCCCTGATTTTTTTTTCTTCCCCTTCTTTTTGGGAGAGCCAGGCCAGGAAAAGCCCCGGAGCTCCAGGCAGGCAGGAGCATTGTGACAGATGTAGTAGGCATTGAGCATGGCAGCTGGGCTGAGGATATCTACCTCCTTCACCACCTTCTTGGCTTTCTTCTTGCCTTTTTTGCCTTTGCCACCCTTGGGCTGGCTACTTTTCACTGCCTGCAGAAACAAAATGGTCACAAAACCCACTCAGTTGTCCTGCTTCTGGGTAGAAGATCCCAGGATATCTCAGAATAGCATCTTAGTCTTAGCTCAGAGTGCCTCACCACAGACTCATGTACTCTGTGGTGGCTCACAAGCATTAAGAGGCTTCCACCAAATCTATGTTTGCTCTCTAGGCTGTAATAATAGAATCATAGAATCAGTCAGGGTTGGAAGGGACCACAAGGATCAGCTAGTTCCAACCCCCTGCTATGCCCAGGGACACCCTGCCCTAGATCAGGCTGCACACAGCCTCATCCAGCCTGGCTGCAAACACCTCCAGGGATGGGGCCTCACCCACCTCCCTGGGCAAACCCATTCCAGGGTCTCACCACTCTCCTGATGCAGCCCAGGCTCTGGTTGGCTTTCTGGGCTGCAAGTGCACACTGCTGGCTCATGATGAGCTTCTTGTCCATCAGCACCCCGAAGTCCCTCTCCTCAGGGCTGCTCTCCAGCCAGTCACTGCCCAGCCTGGATTTGTGCTTGGCATTGCCTCCAACCAGATGCAGGACCTTGCACTTGGCCTTGTTGAACCTCATGAGGTTGGCTTGTGCCCACCTCTGCAGCCTGTCTGCTGTACCACACAGCTTGGGATCATCACCAAACTTGCTGAGGGTGCACTCAATGCCTCTGTCCATGGCACCCATAAAGATGTTGAACAAGACTGGTCCCAGGACTGATCCCTGAGGGACTCCACTTGTCACAGGCCTCACTTAGACATGGACCCATTGACAGCCACTCCTTGGGTGTGGCCATCGAGCCAGTTCTTTATCCATCTAGTGATCCACCCATCAAACCCATGTTTCACCAGCTTGGAGACCAGGATGTGATGTGGGACAAAAGCTTTGCTCAGGTCCAGAGCAAGTAATTGAAGTCATAATCATTGAAGTCATCAGCCAGAGTCAATTAGCATTTCCCTTGTGCTTCTCTCTGGCTGTTACGGGTTTGTGCACAATGGAAATCACAGTTAATTAGTGTATTACATAGAATCATGGAATTGTTCTAGTTGGAAAAAACCTTCAAGATCATCAAGTCCAGCCATTCTTTAATTCTGCCAAGTCTAGGCCTAAACTATGACCCTTGATACCACATGTACACAGCTCTGAAACACCTCCAGGGATGGGGATTCAACCATCTCCCTGGGCAGCCTGTTCCAATGTTTGAGAGTCCTTTTGGTGAAGAAGAAAGGAAAGGTGTTCCAGCCCATGAATCATATTTGCAGCTCTCCTCTGGGAGGAGCTGCTGGAGCAGGTCCATGTCCTTCCCATGTTGAGGGCCCCAGAGCTGGACACAGCACTCTAGGTGAGGCCTCACCAGAGCAGAGGGGCAGAATGACCTCTCTCCAGCTGATGGCCAAACACACAGATAAAGGACAAAAAAAAAAATTTGGGTATATATCACTCAGAAACACCACCCACAGAAGAAAAAAAAGAGAGAAAATAGTGCAAGCTGCAGTTGATGGCAGATTGTCTCCTCAACCTTCACTTGTGCAAACTACTTGAAGTCAGGCATAGATTAGAGTTGGTGACAAGCCAACTCAGATGGAATTCATTGGCTACTTCACGTGCTGGAATGTGCACACTTCATGGAGGAGGTGCTTAGGTTAAGCTTTTCACGCAGTCACCTGAGCTAAGCTCCCTGGTTACAAACTCCCAGCAAGTGCTAGAGAGTGGGGGGCAAGAAGATGGGGCTGGACTCTTATCAGTGGTGCCAACCACAGGACAAGGGGCGACAGACACAAAATGGAGCTCAGGAAGTTTTGAGGGTGGCGGAGCCCTGGAACAGGCTGCTTAGAGAGGTTGTAGAGTCCTCTTTGGAGAGATTCCAAACCCGCACGTGGACATTATAATCCTCAGTAACTTGCTGGGGGTGACCCTGTTTTAGCAGGAAAGGTGGACTGGATGATCTTGAGAGGTCCCTTCCAACCCCTACCATGCTGGGATTCTATGACATCTGGACCATTCTTCACAAGCAGCATTTTCACTCACCCACTGGCAATGAGATTTCAGCCTTTCTGAGAGATGTGCAAAATTTCACAGCCTATAGCCAAGAACAATAAAAAGCAAAAATGGGAATCAGGTGCTGAGTTGCCCACAAAGTGGGCAGGTCAGATAATAGAATCATTTAGTCTGGAAAAGACCTTTAAGATCATCAAGTCCAACCCATCATGTCCTGCACCCCTGGAACGGAAGCTTTTGGATTTTAACTCTTTTTCCTTAAAAAATTAATAAATAAGTAAATAAATAAAAAATTAAAAAAGGCAACACTACTCTTGAAAAAAACTAAGCCTGCATTACCATGGCTGAGCCTTTTCACTTGGTGGTGAGATTCCACATCCAGCCTCAAAGATGGACCCTGCAACACAATCATAGAATCATAGAATGGTTTAGGTTGGAAGAGACCTCAAAGATCATCGAGTTTCAGACCCCCTGTGCCATAGGCAGGGACACCTCCCACTAGATCAGGTCGCTCAAGACCTTATCCAGCCTGGCCTGGAACACCTCCAGGGAGGGAGCAGCCACAACTTCCCTTGGCAACCTGTCCCAGTGTCTCGCCACCCTCACTGTGAAGAGCTTCCTCCTAACATCCTGCTCAAATCTCCCCTCTGCCAGTTTGAACCCATTACCTCTTGCCCTGTCATTACAAGACCTTGTGAACAGTCCCTCCCCAGCCCTCCTGTAGCTCCCTGCAGATACTGGTAGGTTGCTATAAGGTCTCCTTGAAGCCTTCTCTTCTCCAGCCTGCACAGCCCCAACTCTCTCAGCCTGTCCTCATAGCAGAGCTGCTGCAGCCCTCTGAGCATCTTCGTGGCCCTCCTCTGGACTCTCTCCAGCAGTTCCATGTCCTTCTTGTGCTGGGGGCTCCAGAACTGCACACAGTACTCCAGGTGGGGTCTGACGAGAGCAGAGTAAAGGGGCAGAATCCCCTCCCTTGCCCTGCAGGTAATGCTTCTCTTAATGCAGCCCAGCACACAGTTGCCTGTCTGAGCCACATGTGCACACTGTTGACTCATGTTGAGCTTCTCATCAACCCAGACCCACAGGTCCTTTTCCTCAGAGCTGCTCTCCAGCCACTCACCAACCCAGGTGCAGGACCTTACACTTGACCTTGTTAAATTTCATGAGGTTTGCCTGGGCCCACCTCTCCAGCCTGTCCAGGTCCCTCTGGATGGATCCCTGCCCTCCAGCAAGTCGACTGTGCCACACAGCTTGGTGTCATCTGCAAACTTGCTGAGAGTGCACTCGATTCCTCTGTCCATGTCACTGACAAATATGTTAAACAGCACTGGTGCCAGCACTGACCCCTGAGGGATGGCACTTGTCATTGGTAGCAAGGTTATGTAGTGCACAAAGCACTGGTACCATGCTCTTCTCTTACAAAACCAGGTGGAGGTGTGTCATAATCTGAATCACCTGTGAGGTCATCAACTACCTGCCAGATTTCAGGACTGAGGTTTTCAGCAAAGCCCTGGAGATTTAATCATAGTATACAAGGCTGGAATGGACCTCGAAGATCATCTGGTCCAACCTTTCTCGGCAAAAGCTTGCTCCAAACAAGATGACCCAGCATCCTGTCCAGCTGAATCTTCTTATTGTCTAATGTGGGACAATCCAGCACTTCCTTGGGGAGATCAGTCCAAGGGCTGCTTGATCTCCTTGTGAATTTTCTTTTCTCATTACTCCCCAGAAGCAATAGGTACCCATCACTTCTTATCTTTTTAATGTAACTCCTTTTAAAGAGGGAGCCTTCACCTTCTCTGTAGCCACCCTTAAAATACTGAAGCATGGTGAGAAGGCCTCCCCTAAGCCTTCTTTTCCCCAGGCTGAACAAACCCAGCTCTCTCAGCCTGTCCACATCTAGCATCTTACCAGTCCTTGGATCAGCCTCATGGCACTTCTCTAGACCCTCTCCAGCCTGTCCACATCTTTTTTTTACACAGCAGGGACTAAAACTGAACACAGTATTCCAAGTGTGGCCTGACCAGCACTGAGTAGAGTGGGATGACTTCTTTATCTATGCTGCTGATGCCCTTGATGCATCCAGCATCCTGTTGGCTTTATTTGCTGCTGCAGCAGCAGCATGTTGTTAATTCATACAATCACAGAATTGATTGTATGAAGAAACCTCTAAGATCACACAATCCAACCCTTAATCTAGCACTGCCAGGTCACCACTAAACTATGTCCCCTAGCACCACATCTACATGGCTTTGAAGTACTTCCAGGGATAGGGCCTCCACCACTGCTCTGGGCAGGCCTTTCCAGATCACAACAGCCCTCAAGGGGAAGAAATTGTTCCTTATGTCTGACCTTAACCTCCCCTGGTGCAACTTGAGGCTGTTTCCTCTTGTCCTGTCACTTGTTCCTTGGGAGAAGAGCCCAAGCCCCACCTAGCTCCAGCTTCCTTTCAGGGAGCTGTAAAAAGCTAGGAGGTGTCCCCTCAGTCTCCTTTTCTCCAGGCTAAGCAACATCAAGTCCCTCAGCTGCTCCTCACCACACCTGTTCTCCAGACCCATCAGCAGCTTTGATGCCTTTCGCTGGACACATCACAGTACCTCAAGTCATTCTTGGAGTGAGGGGCCCCAAACTGAACCAGGAATCAAGGTGTGACCCAATCCAGGGGGGCACTCCCTGCCCTGTTCCTACTGGCCATGCTGTTGTTGATACAAGCCAAGATGCTCTGTGGCCACCTAGGCACACACCAGCTCATCTTCAGCCAGCTGTTGACCAACCTCCCCCAGGTCATTTTCCACTGGGAAGTTTCCAACCACTCCATTAAAGGCCTGGAGCATTTATGGAGTTGTTGTGACCCAAGTTGTGGTCAGTGGAACAGAGTCTAGTTGGAAGATGTGACCTAGTGGAGTCCCTTATGGGTCAGTAGTGGGATCAGTACTATTCAGTACACTCCTCGACCACTTGGATGAGGAAACAGAGGGCACTGTCAGCAGGTTTGCTGATGACACAATACTGGGAAGAGTGGCTGTGCTGCAATTCAGACAGACCTGGACAGGCTGGAGAGTTGGGCAGGGAGAAAGTTAATGAAATACAACAAGGGCAAGAGTAGGGTCTTGCACCTGGGAAAGAACTCCCTGGATCACTATCATCTGACAATTCATGTAGAATCAGTCACGATTAGAAAGGACCACAAGGGTCATCCAGTTCCAACCCCCCTGCCATGCCCAGGGACACTCTACCCTAGATCAGGCTGCCCACAGCCTCTGCCAGCCTGGCCTTAAACATCTTCAGGCATGTGACCCCAACCACCTCCCTGGGCAACCCATTCCAGGGTCTCACCACTCTCATGCTCAACAACTTCCTCCTCACCTCCAGTCTGAATCTCCACACCTCCAGCTTTGCTCCATTCCCCCATGTTCTGTCGCTCCCTGAGAGCCTAGAAAGTCCCTCCCCAGCTTTTTTGTAGGCCCCCTTCAGATACTGGAAGGCCACAATAAGGTCACCTCGGACCTGTTGGTGAGCAGTGCAAAGAAGGACCTGGGTGTCCTGGTGGACAAAAGGATGATCATGAATCAGCAATGTGCCCTTGTAGCCAATGTCAGTGGCATCCTGGGCTGTATGAGGAAGGGTGTGGTTAGCAGGTTGAGAGGTTCTCCTCCCGCTCTGCTCTGCCCTGGTGAGGCCACATCTGTAATATTGTGTCCAGCTCTGGACCCCTGAGTTCAAGAAGGATAGGGAACTGATTAAAGGAGTCCAAAACAGAGCCACAATGAGGGAGCAAACATAGAATCATAGAATGGTTTAGGTTGGAAGAGACCTCAAAGATCATCCAGTTCCAACCCCCCTGTGCCATAGGCAGGGACACCTCCCACTAGATCAGGTGGCTCAAGACCTCATTCAGCCTGATCTTGAACACACCCAGGGAGGGAGCAGCCACAGCCTCCCTGGGCAAGCTGTTCCAGTGCCTCACCACCCTCACCGTGAAGAACTTCCTCCTAACATCCCATTTCAATCTCCCCTCCACCAATTTGAGCCCATTCCCTCTCGTTATGTCACCAACCTTCCTGTAGCCCCCCTTCAGATACTGGAAGGCTACTATAAGGTCTCCTGGAAGCCTTCTCTTCTCTAGGCTGAAAAGCCCCAACTCTCTCAGCCTGTCCTCATAGCAGAGCTGCTGCATCCCTCAGCATCTTTGTGGCCCTCCTCTGGACCCTCTCCAGAAGTTCCATGTCCTTCCTGTGCTGGGGGCTCCAGAACTGCACACAGTACTGCAGGTGGGGTCTGACGACAGCAAAGTAAAGGGGGAGAATCACCTCCCTTGCCCTACTGGTAATGCTTCTCTTAATGCAGCCCAGCACACAGTTGCTGTCTGGGCCACGTGTGCACAGTGTTGGCTCATGTTGAGCTTCTCATCCACCCAGACCCCCAGGGCCTTTTCCTCAGAGCTGCTCTCCAGCCACTCACCACCCAGCCTGGATTTGTGCTTAGGATTGCAGCCACCCAGGTGCAGGACCTTACACTTGACCTTGTTAAATTTCATGAGGTTAGCCTGGGTCCACCTCTCCAGCCTGTCCAGGTCCCTCTGGATGGCATCCCTGCACTCTAGCAAGTCTCTCCCCTGAGGAAACGTTGAGGGAGCTGGGTCCCTTTAGCATGAAGGAGACTGAGGGTTAAGCTCATTAATGTTCACAAATCTGTGAGGGATGAGTGTCAGGAGAAAAGAGTCAGGCTCTTCTCAGTGATGTCCAGTAAAAGGGCAAGGAGCAACAGGTGCAAGCTGTAGGAGCTTCCACATGAACATTAAGGAAAAACTTTTTCAATGTGAGTGTGACAAAACACTGGAACAGGCTGCCCAGAGAGTCTCCTATCCTGCATTCTTTTTTGGAGAGATTCTGAACCTGCCTGGATGTGTTCCTGTGTGACCTACTCTAGGTGATGCTGCACTGGCAGGGGAGATGGACCAGATGATCTATTGATGATCTAATCCCTAACATTCTGTGATTCTGTGAAGTGCAGGACCCAGGTCTTGCCCTTGTGTGGGGTTGTCTAACGACACAAGACGAGACAAGGCAAAAGGGAAAAGCTGAACCTCAACTTGGTTCCGGCAACCAGCTAAAGTCACCTGCAGAGCTCCGAGCTCACAGCAGCATTTCTAGGCTGTTCCCAGTCCATCTCATTCTAACAGGCAGAACCTTACCTCCTTCTCTCCACACGCCACGCCTAAGAACTGAAGCCGAGGACTTCCCTCAAACCCCTCACCCGAAAAAAACAAAGAGCTCTCCACAGCCTTTCCCCCTGACACTCAGCCAGACGTGAGGCACCCAGCCCACACAAAGACAGCCCTTAAGCAGAGCCCACCAGAACCCGGTGGGGGGCTCGAACCTGGACGCTGGTGTTGGTCCCGCTCCTGGTGTGGGCCGAGGCTCTCCCTCAGGGCTGAAGCCTCCCTTCAAGCCGTTTCCATGGCAACCACTGCGCACCTGACGCGTGCGCAGAAGACAACGAGAAACAGAGGGCGTGGAGGGGTGTGGCCTCTTTATGACGCACACACCTCGCCCCTCCCTTCGCCCAATCGGCTGCCGGCAGCGGGCGGCTGCGCCGGGACCGTTACCCACCGCAAGGGCCGCCTAAGGAAAAGGGCGGGAAGAGGCGGCCCCGGGCTGAGGGAGGGGCCACGGACAGGACCTTCCCCTCCCCTCCCGTCCTTCCCCCTCCCCTCTCCTGTCTGCTCCCTTCAGGCAACCAGCAGTAGAACGAGGGGGCACAGTCTCGACTTTTGCCTGCGGAGTTATAGGCTGGATATCAGGAGGGAGTTCTTAACAAAGAGAGTGATTGGCATTGGAATGGGCTGCCCAGGGAGGTGGTGGAGTCGCCGTCCCTGGAGGTGCTCAAGAAAGGACTGGATGGGGCACTTAGTGCCATTGGCTAGGGCTGGGTGATAGGTTGGGCTGGATCATCTTGAAAGTCTCTTCCAACCTGACTTGTTCTATTCTATTCTATTCTATTCTATTCTATTCTATTCTATTCTATTCTATTCTATTCTATTCTATTCTATTCTATTCTATTCTATTCTATTCTATTCTATTCTATTCTATTCTATTCTATTCTATTCTATTCTATTCTATTCCATTCCATTCCATTCCATTCCATTC
>VWZI01014464.1:157766-188775 GCA_013396835.1 Psilopogon haemacephalus
AGCATGAGAGTGGTGAGAGCCTGGAATGGGTTGCCCAGGGAGGTGGTTGGGGCCCCATCCCTGGAGGTGTTTAAGGCCAGGCTGGATGAGGCTATGGGCAGTCTGATCTAGGGTAGGGACTAGATGATCCTTGTGGTCCCTTCCAAACCTGACTGATTCTATGATTCTCTCTATGAAGTTGTGCCAGGGGAGGTATAGACTGGATATTAGGAGGAAGTTCTTCACAGAGAGAGTCATTTGCCATTGGAATGGGCTGCCCAGGGAGGTGGTGGAGTCGCCATCCCTGGAGGTGTTCAAGAAAAGCCTGGATGGGGCACTTAGTGCCATTGGCTAGGGCTGGGTGATAGGTTGGACTGGATGACCTTGGAGGTCTCTTCCAACCTGGTTGATTCCGTGGTTCTAACCCTGCCATGAGCCGATTTCAGCTGCAGACCTGGAGAAGCTGCTTCCCTGGCTCCACTCACCGTTGCCGTAGGCCCAGTCGTCGTTCATGCGGTGCCGCACCTTCTGGTAGATGGCAGACATGGTTTTCATGTTGCTCTTTCTCCACTGGCGCCCCAAGTACTTGGTCTGGATCTTCAACAGTTTGAGGACATAGAGCTGCATCATGGCCTGCTTCACCTTGAGAGCTCGCTTCAGGATGGGGGCTGACTTAAAGACTACCAGCATCTGCCACAAAAAAAAAAGAAATCAACACTCATGAATGCAGCATGAGTGAGAAAGTCAAACAAAGTCAGTGTCTGTGGAGCTTTGGGCACCAACATCTGGGTGTGTGGTATGAATCCCAAGTAGGTGGAACACGGAATCGTGGAATAGCTTGAGTTGGAAGTGACCTCAAAGATCACCTAGTTCCAACACCCCTGCCATGGGCAAGGGCTCCCCTACTGCCCTGGACAACCTGCTACAGGACTGGACAACCCATTTGGGGAAGAAATTGTTCCTCGTGTCCAACCTAAAACTCCCCTGGTGGCCCAGCACCACCTGAAGAATCTCTCTGCAGGGCTGAAGCCTGCAGTGCAGATACAGGGATGTGCTTGAGGTGCAACCCTGGCTGCTGATGACAAGCCTCAGAGAGATGGAACACCACCTTACCATCGTCCTTGAGTGTTTCCACTTGGTCAGCTTGTTGAGGATCCTCAGCAAGTTAATGCAGGAGAACAAATTTCTCCAGCAGAACTGGTTGTTGTCGCCAGCTTCCTACAAAGCAGAGAAGGAGAAGCATAAACTTAACCATTCACCACCACCACAGAGATATCCTTCTGCTCAAAGTCTTTACTTTTACTCTCTGCCCAAGGCTTATTTGCAATGGAGAGGTAGCAGTGGAGCTGCCTCCCCGCTTGAGTACATAGAATGGATTGAGTTGGAAAGGACCTTAAAGGTCACCTAGTTCCAACCCCCTCTGCTATGGGTAGGGACACCTCCCACTAGACCATGTTGCTCAAAGCCTCTTCTAACTTGGTCTTAAATACTTCCCAGGATGAGGTGTCCACAACTCCTCTGGGCAACCTGTTCCAGTGTCTCACCACCCTCATGATAAAGAGTTTCTGCCTGAGCAAACACACTCCAGGGACAGTGACTCCATGCCAGCTGAAGAGACAAATGTGTCTCAAATACCAGGGCATGTTTAATTCCTATTAAATCCTCATTTTCATGGGTGTCCTCCCCAAATCCACCACACCTGGTGAAATTCAAGATGTTTTCTTCATATTTTTCTGATTAAATTAGTGTCCTCTGAGGCTAACAGCCATGTTCTTCACAGTGAGGGTGGTAGAACACTGGATGCCCAGAGATGTGGTTGAGGCCCCATCCCTGGAGATATTCAAAGTCAAACTTGGTGGAGCCCTGAGCAACCTGATCTAGTTGGAAATGTCCCTGCTGACTGCAGGGGGGGTTAGACAAGATTACCTTCAAGGGTCCTTTCCATCCTGATGATGTCCATCCTGTGGTGGCTGCTGGAGCAGAATGATTGAGGGACCTGGACCGGCTGGAGAGGTGGCCCAGGCCAACCTCATGACGTTCAACAAGGCCAAGTGTAAGGTCCTGAACCTGGGTCAGTGCAATCCCAAGCACAACCCCAGGCTGGGTGGCGAGTGGCTGGAGAGCAGCCCTGAGGAAAAGGACCTGAGCTGACAGTGTGCACAAACGGCCCAGACAGCAACTGTGTGCTGGGCTGCAGCAAGAGAAGTGTTGCCAGCAGGGCAAGGGAGGGGATTCTGCCCCTTTNATAGTAACCTTCCAGTATCTGAAGGGGGCCTACAGGAGGGCTGGGGAGGGACTGTTCACAAGGTCTTGTAATGACAGGACGAGGGGGAATGGGTTCAAACTGGCAGAGGGGAGATTTAAACTGGATGTTAGGAGGAAGTTCTTTCCAGGGAGGGTGGCGAGGCACTGGAACAGATTGCTCAGGGAGGTTGTGGCTGCTCCCTCCCTGGACGTGTTCAAGGCCAGGCTGGATGAGGTCTTGAGCGTCCTGATCTATTGGGAGGTGTCCCTGTCTATGGCACAGGGGGGTTGGAACTGGATGATCTTTGAGGTCTCTTCCAACCTAAACCATTCTATGATTCTATGATTTCATGTGACAGCTCCCAAACTGGGGGCTAGACCCTGTTAGGAAAGGAAAACTGGGAATATTTTTCCTCAAAAATCCAGTCTTCAACAGCCATAAAGACTGAATCATGAGGATGAGCAGGAGCCGTCAGACTGCTCTCAGAGATGTGTCACTAGATGTCCCCATTGGGCTAGTCAGTGGGCATCTGGCCAGGACACCCAGTTACCTCCAGTAACCCATGAACCACCACAAAAGAGGCAACGATTCCCATTAATAAGGAGGGAGGTGATGCCCAGGAGCTCTCACTTCAAGCAGGCACCCAAAGAGACACAAGCTTGGTGGAAAGGCACATTCATAGCTTCATAGAATGGTTTGGCTTGGAAGGCACCTCAAAAGGTCATCTAGTTCCAACCCCCTCCCATGGGCAGGGACACCCACCAATAGACCAGGTTGCTCAAGGCCTCATCCAGTCTGGCCTTGAACACTTCCAGGGAGAGAGCATCCACAACCTCCCATGGGCAACCTGCTCCAGTGTCTCACCAGCCTTGCTGTGAAGACTTTTCTCCTAACATACAGTCTAAATCTGCCCTCTTCCTGCTCAATCCATTCCCTGGATGAAAGGATCAAGGCACCTTCACATGGGAAGTGGTGGAGGACCAAGCCAGCTTGCTGGCCATGTGTGATGTTCCCATACCAACCCACCATGCTCCACAGCAGGTTTTTTCCATCCATCTGATCTGACAGCACCAGCTCATGGCAGGAATTTACTTGCTAGTGACATCAGAAATGTCACCTGGCTACAGGTGCAATAGAACCAGTTTGGCTGTCCTGGGTGACCACAGCCTTGGGAGGACTGGTGAGCAGCTTTGGTTCATAGAAACCAGGGGAAGATCTTTGGTTTAATGACTTTGAACTTACCCCAGCTAAGGAAAACAACAAGGGCTTCAGATTCAGGCCAGGCAACTCAGAATCACAGAATGGTGGGAAAAAGACCCTTAAGGTCATCCAGTCCAACCACTAACCTAGAACTGCCAGGCCATCACCAAAACATGGCCCTCAGCACCACATCTCCATGGCTTTGAAACCCCTCTAGGGATGGGGACTACACCACTGCCCTGGGCAGCCTGGGGCAGGCCCTGACAACTGTTTTTGGGGATAAAATTGTTCCTCATGTTCAACCTAAACCTCCCTTGGTGCCATTCTCTCCTGTCCTAACACTTGTTGCTCGGGAGAAGAGACCAACCCCCACCTGGCTCCAGCCTCCTTTCAGGGAGCCATAGTGAGCCAGAATCACAGAATCAGTTTCCTAGATTGGAAAAGACCTTCAAGATCATCGAGTCCAATCATTAGTTTCACACTGACAAGTCCTTGACTAAACCAAATCCCTCAGTACAACATCTAATCACTATGAATTGCTATGGTTGGAAAGGACCACCAGGATCATCCAATTCAACTTTCATCCCAGCATCCTTCATCAGCAGACCATAGCCTCAAGCACCACATCCACTCTTTTTTTAAAAGGTCTCCTTTCAGGCTCCTCTTCTGAGGACTAAGTGACCCCAGGCCCCTCAACTGTTCCTCATATGACCTGTCTTCAAAGCACTTCACCAGCTTCCTTGCCCTTCTCTGGACACACTCCAGCACCTCAATGGCCTTCTTGGAGGAAGGACCCAAAACCAAACCCAGTACTCAAGATGTGGCCTCATCAGTGCTGAGTAGAAGGGACAATCACATCCTTAGACCTGCTGACGACACTGTTGCTGATCCATGCCACCCTTAGACCTACTGACAGCACTGTTGCTGATGCATGCCAGGATGCAGGTGGCCTTCTTGGCCACCTGGACACACACTAGCTCATCTTCAGCTGACTGTTAGTCAACACCCCTGTGTCCTTCTCTGCTGAGCAGCTCCCTGACTGCTCTTCCCCAAGTCTATGAATGCTGCATGGGGTTGTTGTGGCTCAAGTGCAGCACTCAACACTTAGAATTCATTAAGGTTGGAAAAAACCCTCTTAAGACCATCAAGTGCAACCACCTACCCAACATCTCCATGATCCATGTTCCAGAAGTGCCACATCTACTAGTTTTTTGAACACCTCCAGGCATGGTGACTCCACCACCCCTTGGGCACTTGACCTTATTGAATCTCATACTGCTGGACTCAGCCCATCTGTTCAGTCTGTCTTGATCAGAAGTCCTTCTTGACCTTCTCAACTGCAGCAGTAGTGGTTTGGGGGGACCCTTTTTGGGCTGCTTACCAGGCTTTCTGCCGTGAGCTCGGGCAAATCGCAGACTGTGCAATGTGGATAATCCAGGACAGAGATGCTGTGGAGGAGAGGAAGGCAGGGATTTGTTAAGAACCAGGGAAACAAAAGAGCAAATTTTAGGATGACCTAGGTAATGATGCCAAACAAGATGTAACATCTTCCCTGCCCTTGGGGTTGGTTGAATCGCAGTGCTGCTGCTTTTGGGTGGGAGCACTTCCATCTCCACACTGGGTATGCAAATCTGGTCTAGTGGAAGGTGTCCCTGCCAGTGGTAGGGGTTTGGAACTAGATGATCTTCAAGCTCCCTTCCAACCCAAAGCATTTGATGAATCTATGAAATAGGTGGCAGCTGGTGTCATGTGGATCTTTCCTGCATTTCTAACTGCACAGGTGGATTCCAAATGGACTCTCAGCTTCTCCATAGCCTCACAACTTAAGCCTAATAGAGCATGCCAAATCCTCTTAGGTCTGAAGCACATCTTGAGTGCTCTAACAAGAACTCCAAGGACTTGGGTCCATTAAGGCATGGAGCAGGTTGCTCGGGGAGGTTGTTGATGTCCCCTCCTTGGAAGTGTTGAAGACCAGGTTGAATGGGGCCTTGAATAATGCTGCCTAGTGAAAGGTCTCCCTGCCTATGGCAGGGGGTTAGAACTGGATGATCTTCAAGCTGCCTTCCAACCCAAACCATTCTATGATTCTGATTTTATGATATTAATAAAGGGAGGGGAAACCAAAACAAAGCAAATCTTAGAATCACAAAATCACAGAACTGTTTTGGTTGGAAGAAACCTTTAAGAGCATCAAGTCCAACCCTGAACCCAGCACTGCCAGGTCATCACTAAACCATGTTCCTCAGTACCACATCTCTATGGCTTTGAAAACTCTCCAGGGATGGAGACTCCACCACTGCCCTGGGCAGCCTAAGCCAGACCTCAACAACCCTTTTGGGAACTACCATCTAGTAATTCCCTGTCTATCTTGAACTGTGGATCCCAGAATTGGATGTGGCCTCACTATGGCAGAGTAGAGAGGGAGAGGAACTTCCCTTGACCTGCTGGCCACACTCTTCTTCATACATCCCAGGAAACCAAGGGCACATTTTGGGCTCATGGTGAAGTTGCCCACCAGCATTTCAAGGTCCTTCTCTTTGCAGGACCAGCATTGGAAATGTTTATCAGGGAGAGAATTACTTTCCATTTTTCCATAGGGCCCTTCTCACACAGACATGTCCACACCATGCTGGAGAGAAGCCAGCCTACAAATGCAGCTTGAAGAACAACCAAAGATCCCATCAAAAGGCAAGAAAAAAGATCTTCTCTTCATTCCAGCAGCAAAATCTGTTGTGCTACTCCCCTCCAAATGGGGAAATCCAACCCAGTCCTACTGAGGGGTGAAGGAGTTGTGCTCTTTCAGTTCTTACTTTGACTTGTGGTAGTCCAAACAATCCTTGCATGGACTCCAACTGGGGCTAGTGTCCTTCTCAGATCAGAAGTAAAAGGCAGTGATAACTCTGCAGAACTTGAAGAAGGCAGGCAAGCTGAATTATAACCATTAAAATGGAGAAGACCTAGGAGACTCTACCCCCATCTAGCCTTCTTGAAGCTGATGTCCACATATGCTTTCCAGGTGTCCATATAAAGATGAAAATGAGCCTCTGTTGGTCAGGGAGATTCACAGAATGGTTTGAGTTGAAAGGGACCTTAGATGTTATCTAGTTCCAAACCTCCTGCCATGGGCGAGGACATTTTCCACTAGACCAGGTTGCTCAAGGCAGTCTGATGGCTTGAGATGAGGTGAGACTACAAGACTTTTAGCAGTCCCTCCATCCTGTCCTCCTCATTAAGCAGAAAGGATTTGCTCCCCTGCAGCATATTCCTGTGGAGGAGAAGATACTGCCCCAAAGCCATGCTAGGGTCCAGAAGTGATCTGGTTCCACCACATATTCATGTTCTTCATGCACAAAGCCTCCCTGCTCCATCACCTGTCTCTTTCCCCCAGAAGTGGCTGTACCTGTTTTTGGCAGTGATGTAAGACATGATGTTCTGGTTGAAGAACTTCAGGATCAGTGGGATGCAGTTGGCAAACACCAAATGTTGAGACACGTACTCAAACTGAGGAGGAGACATGAAATGGGTCAACGTTAGCTGAGAGCATCAACTGGCAATGGAACAGCTGAAAGCAAAGCAGTCTTGATGGTTTGCTGTGGACACCTCACAGATCATCTTCCCCTTCCAGAAGTCTACTGTATAAGGCTTGTGTTGCATACAGCATCTCCCACCAGCTGGAAAAGTTGATGGGCACATTTCTGGAAGTAGTTTAGGAACAGTTACACCTAATGCTGGCTTCTCAAGGTAAGAATCTGTGGCAAAACAGTAGATGGGGAAGAGGGGAGGAGGAGATGTAGATATAAGATGAGAAAATCCATCTCCTATTGCTGCCAAATAATAACCTCGTACCCTGGGAGAAGTTCCACCTAAAGATGAGGAAGAAATTCTTTAATTTAAGGCTGATGGAGCACTGGAACAGGGCTGCCCAGATAGGTAATGGAGGCTTCATCTCTGAGAACATTCCAAACCCATCTGAATGTGTTCTTTTCTGTCCTTCTTCAGATGAACTTATCTTGTCAGGAAGGTTGGACACAATGATCTCAGAGGTCACTTCCAACTCCTACCATTCTGTGATTCTTTCCAACTTTAACTGTAAAGAAAACACCCTTAGAGAACCCCAGCATGGAGGCCATTGGAAGTGACTTCTGGAGATCATCCAGTCTAACCCCACTGCTAAAAAGCAGGGTCACCCATAGCAGGTTGTCCAGGATCACAATGTCCAGGGGGGTTTGGAATCCCTCCAGACAAGGAGATTCCACAACCTCTCTGCTCCAGGGCTTCACCACCCTCAAAGTCCTCCTGATGGAACCTCTTTATATTCCAGTGTGTGCCCATTGCCCTTTGTCCTGTCACCAGGCACCAGTGACAAGAGTCTGGCCCCATCCTCTTGCCCCCCACCCTTTAGCGCTTGCTGAACATTGAGCAGATACCTTCTCAGGCTCCTCTTCTCCAGGCTCAACAGCCCCAAGGCTCCTCCTCACAGAAATGCTGCATGCCCCTCAGCCATCTTTGGACCCTCCACTGGACTCTATAGAGAGCCTTACCTTTGTGCATGCTTATAATTTCTCTCCTCCTGTAAACATTAAATGCTCAGGGTATGTAGACCCAGCCTCTACTGTCCTCTAAGGAGACAAGATGCAAATAGGAGCAATATCCCAGCCCATCCCTGCCTGCCCATGCCTCTCACTACCCTACAACCAACACCCCAACTTGGACAGTGAGGAAACAGTTCCTCCCCATAGAATAATTTTGGTTGAAAAAAACTTTGAAGATCCTCAGATTCAACAGTTTTAGAATCATAGAATGGTTTAGGTTGGAAGGGACCTCAAAGATCATCCAGTTCCAACCCCCCTGTGCCATAGGCAGGGACACCTCCCACTAGAACAGGTCGCTCAAGGCTTCATCCAACCTGGCCTTCAACACCTCCAGGAAGGGAGCAGCCACAACCTCCCTGGGCAACCCACTCCAGTGTCACACCATCCTCACTGGAAAGGATTTCCTCCGAACATCCAGTGTAAATCTTCCTGCTGCCTGTTTAAACCCATTATCCCTTGTCCTGTCATTACAAGACCTTGTGAATAGTCCTTCCTCAGCCTTCTTGTAGGCTTTCAGATACTGGAAGGCTACTATAATGTCTCCTGGAAGCCTTCTCTTCTCCAGGCTGAAGAGCCCCAGTTCTCTCAGCCTGTCCTCATAGCAGAGCTGCTCCAGCCCTCTGATCATCTTCGTGGCCTCCTCTGAACTCTCTCCAACAGTTCCATGTCCTTCTTGTGTTGGGGGCTCCAACACAATACTCCAGGTGAGTACTCAAACTCTACCAAGTCTGGTGCTAAACCATGTCCCTCAGCAGCACATCTCTGCAGCCTTCAAACCTCCAGGGTTGGGGAATCATTATCTCATTTCAGCCTGGTACAAGCTGTTGACACTTGGCACACGGCTGATGACGCCCACCACCATTCTCTGGGCATGAGTAATGGGCAGGCCCTGCTAGGCAAGATTGGAGATGGTCTCATTGCTTTGAAATGCAGCTGCCAGTGACTAGCCTGTTGTATTTGCTCTGACCAAACATAGTCCTGAACTGCAGTAGGATCAAAGAATCACAGAACCATTTAGGTTGGAAGAAACCTCTAAGATCATCAAGTCCAACTGTGTTAACCCAGCACTGTCAGGTCAACACCAAATCATGGCCCTCAACAATACATCTACATGGCTTTTAAGCACCTCCAGGAATGGGGACTCTACCACTGCCCTGGCCAGACTGGGCCAGGCCTTCACAACCCTCAAATGGAAGAAATTGTTCCTTATGTCCAACCAAACCTTCCTCTGGGGCAACTTGAGGCCATTTCTTCTTGTCATAAAATGGTTTAGGTTGGAAGAGACCTCAAAGATCATCCAGTTCCAACCCCCCTGTGCCATAGACAGGGACACCTCCCACTAGATCAGGTCGCTCAAGGCCTCATCCAGCCTGGCCTTGAACACCTCCAGGGAGGGAGCAGACACAACCTCCCTGGGCAACCTGTTCCAGTGTCTCACCACCCTCACTGTGAAGAACTTCCTCCTAACATCCCATTTAAATTTCCCCTCTGCCAGTTCAAACCCATTCCCCCTCGTCCTGTCATTACAAGACCTTGTGAATAGTCCCTCCCCAGCCTTCCTGTTGGCCACTTTCAGATACTGGAAGGTTGCTATAAGGTCTCCTCCAAGCCTTCTTTTCTCCAGGCTGAAAAGTCCCAATTCCCTCAGCCTGTCCTTATAGCAGAGGTGCTCCAGCCCTCTGATCATTTTCGTGGCCCTCCTCTGGACTCTCTCCAGCAGTTCTATGTCCTTCTTGTGCTTGTCCTATCATTTGTTTCTTGGAAGAAGAGACCAACCCCCACCTAGCTCCAGTCTCCTTTCAGAGCTGTAGAGAGCCAGAAGGTCTCCCCTCAGCCTCCTATTCTCCACGCTCAACAACCCCAGCTCCCTCAGCTGCTCCTCAGAGGACTTGCTCTGCAGATCCTTCACCAGCTTCATCACCCTTCTGTGTTGCCATAAGAAATAGCTGCAAGCTGGAGGAGGGGAGATTTAAACTGGATGTCAGGAGGAAGTTCTTCGCAGTTAGGGTGGAACAGGTTGCCTGGGGAGGTTGCAGCTGCTCCCTGGAAGTGTCCAAGGCCAGGCTGGATGAGGCTTTGAGTGACCTGTTCTAGTGGGAGGTGTCCCTGCTATGGCAGGGGATTGGAACTGGCTGAGCTTTGAGGTCTCTTCCAACCTAAACCATTCTATGATTCTATGACAGAACCAAGACAAAACCCCATCACTACCATCAGTGTGAGGGTTTGTGTGGTTACTGCCACACCCATGTGGCAACTGGTGAGCACAGGGTGACCACTAGCACAGCTTGGATCAACCTTCTTCTCAATTACCTTCTGCTGCATTCTGGAAGCATCATCTCAGCCCAGAGAGTGGTTTTTGGGGTGCTCCCTGAGATAATCTTTGGAACCAGAAGGAATAATGACACAGAAGAAATCAGACACAGAATAATGACACAGAAAAAATCAGACACAGAAGTAGAAGCAGGGGGGGGGAAGGAACTTCACAGCTTTCTCCAGACTTAGTATCAGAATGCAAAGCTCCTACCATGGAGGAAGAAATGAGCAAAGTCATTTTGGGAGGGTGAAGAGAAAATACTCTGGGGACGTGATGGGACCCATCACAAACACAGCTTGGTCAGAATTTGGAGATTTGTTTCATTTTATCCAATCCATGGATCTCTATTTTTCTTCAGTGGGCTTCAGAAGACAGTTGGATTTGTACCACAGTGAAACCTTTGTGAGAAAAAGCCCTAATCGGTGTGACTTGGGAGAAATTGTTTGACTCAGGTGAAGAACCGAGCCCAGGCCACAACCTCAATCAGACCTTGGTGAGATTTTTGATCAAGGGAAGCCCTCATGGGAGTCCAGTTCAATTGGTGTGAAGCAGATCACACAAAAGTCAGATTACATCTAAGACCCAACCCTCCAGCCTCTGCTGAAACTGGAGCTCCAAGAACGTGATCCTGCTGAGGGACAGAAGATTAGTTCATCTCATAAGGTCTTACCCAGCACTATTTCTGGTCATTGGAGAGCTGTCAGAGATAAAGAGGGGTTTGTCTAACCCCATCACCTTCTCCTTTCTGCCAGGGGAAGCTCGTGCTACCTCCTAAATTTTAACCTGATTAGCCACAGCATGAAGTCTTTCCAGAAGCCTGGAAGTTCCTTCCACATGAGTGGAAACATTCCTGTCAAACCCCTCTCAGATATATTTAGAGCAGGTTATCCCCACCCAAATCCTGTCCTGAGGGTAGAGTTTCCCACGATGGAAAGGTTGGATGAGGCCTCGAGCAATCTGGTCTACTGGAAGGGCACGGAGGTGATTCTCCTCCTTTACTCTGCTCTCCTCAGACCCCACCTGCAGTACTGTGTGCAGTACTGGAGCCCCCAACACAAGAAGGACATGGAACTGTTGGAGCCAGTCCAGAGGAGGCCACCAAGAGGCTCAGAGGGCTGCAGCAGCTCTGCTATGAGGACAGGCTGAGAGTTGGGGCTTTTCAGCCTGCAGAAGGCTTCCAGGAGACCTTATAGTAGCCTTCCAGTATCTGAAAGGGGCCTACAGGAAGGCTGGAGAGGGACTACTGACAAGGTCTTGTAATGGCAGGATGAGGAGGAATGGGTTTAAACTGGCAGAGAGGAGATTTACACTGGATGTTAGGAGGAAGTTCTTTCCAGTGAGGGTGGTGAGACACTGGAGTGGGTTGCCCAGGGAGGTTGTGGCTGCTCCCTCCCTAGAGGTGTTCAAGGCCAGGTTGGATGAGGCCTTGAGCAAACTGTTCTATTGGGTGGTAGGAGGTTGGAACTGGATGAGCCTGGAGGTCCCTTCCAACCTAAACCATTCTGTAATTCTATCATTCTACCAACCCCTGGCCAGCTCCACCACCCCCCACCCCAGTCACCACTGCCAAGCCTGGCCTACTCCACCAATCCCTGACCACTACCACTATCTTTGGTCACCACCACCATGACCTGGCCATTGCCACCCAATGCCATGGAGCCACCCATCCCTGCAATAGCTCCCTGGAGGTGTTGAAGGCCAGGTTGGATGAGGCCCTGAGCGACCTGATCGAGTGGGAGGTGTCCCTGCCTATGGCACAGGGGGGTTGGAACTGGCTGAGCTTTGAGGTCTCTTCCAACCTAAACCATTCTATGATTCTAAGTGCCAATGCTGGCAGGGGTGGAACTAGATAATCTTCAAGGTGTCTTCCAACCCAAATGATTCTATGAAATCTATGAAAAGCTATCTGCAACTCCTCATGGAAAACTTTGCTGGAGAGTTCTTTCAGAACAGAATGTATTAGAATGCATCAGCTTCAAGACCTCCTTGGTGATGGCCAACTCCTCTCCACTCACCTGGTAGATGTGGTTCAGCTTGAAATGCTTGAGGAGCAGCAGCAGCACAGCTGAGATGCTCTTCACGATGATCTCTTTGTGCCTGTTCACATCAATCCCCAGTTTCATGCTCTGAAGAACGGTGATGCTGGGTTGGAGGAGAAGAAGGCAACAGCACCATGAGTATGGGAGCAAGAAGAACTTAAGGGACTTGAATTCTTAATCATCTGGATGGGTTCTACAGAAGCAGTGACCCTCACTTCCCTCTGGGACACCCATTTCCACCCTCTCCTCTTCAGTGAAACCAAAAAAATGGGAGTGAAAAAAGCTGATTGCCCTCCACCAGCAATCCTGGAGGAGCAGGATGAAGGACACCTACCAGATGTTCACTTCTCTTGATGATCTGTGTCAATCAGCATCGTTTTATGATTTGTGGCTGCCAACTGTGCTTGAATTGTTACGCTCCTGAGAAACCAGCATCACAGTTTGGCTTTCAGCCCTCTGTCCTGCTGGCAACAGTAGCTTGCACCTATCCAAAGAGCTCTCCCCAGATCTGGAGCCCCTTAAACCTATCAGCAAAGCCCAACTCTCCTGCTTGGTCCAAGAGTTTCTTGCAAAGCCACCAGCCACCTCTTCAAGAACTTACGGCATCTCTTCAGGCAACACATCTGCCAGGATGTTGATGGAGTCAGTCTTGGCTTTGGAGGTGGGTGCTGCAGCAAGGAGGATCTTCAGCAAAGCTATCTGCAGGAGAGGACAGGGGTGGAAGGATGCTCCCAGAAGGGGCATTCCTTCCTTCTCCCTCAACTGATGAAACTGCTCAAGTCAGCTCTGCAGGGTTTCACCAGCCCAACCTCCCCTCACTGTGATGGTGCCAAGGCTCAATCTCTCCTTTTGTACCCTGGGCAGCCAGGCCAGGTGTGGTGAGCATGGCAACTCTGGCCTAGGTGGTCCAAAACACCACCAGCATCCTGGCTTGGATCAGCAATGGCGTGGCCATCAGGACCAGGGCAGGGGTCAGCCCCTTGGTGAGGTCACACCTCGAATCCTGGGTTCAGTTTCAGGCCCTTCAGTCCAAGAAGGACACTGAGGGACTGGAGCATGTCCAGAGAAGGGTAGTGAAGCTGGTGAAGGGCCTGGAGAGCTTCTGTGGAACAACTGAGGCACCTGGAATGGGCTCAGTCTGGAGAAAAGGAGGCTGAGTGGAGAGCTTCTTGCTCTCTACAACTCCCTGAGAGGAGGTTGGAGCCAGGTGGGGGATAGGACAAGAGCCAGGTGGGGGATAGGGGTAGAATAAGAGGAAATGGCCTCAAATTGCACCAGGGGAGTTTTAGGTTGGACATCAGGAACAATTTCTTTCCCCCCAAAGGGTTGTCAAAGCTTGGCCTAGACTGCTCAGGGCAGTGGTGGAGTCGCCATTCCTGGAGGTGTTTAAAAGCCTGCTAGATGTGATGCTGAAGGACATAGTTTAGTGGTGACCTGGCAGTGTTGGACACTGATCTTAGAGGTCATTTCCAACCCAAATAATTCTGTAACTCTATGGTTTAGTTCCACCCCTGCTGCCATGGATGTGGGCACCTGCCTCTAGATCAGATTGTTCATAGCCTCACCCAACATAGAATCATAGAATGGTTTAGGTTGGAAGAGACCTCAAAGCTCATCCAGTTCCAACCCCCCTGTGCCATAGGCAGGGACACCTCCCACTAGATCAGGTCGCTTAAGACCTCATCCAGCCTGGCCTTGAACACATCCAGGGAGGGAGCAGACACAACCTCCCTGGGCAACCTGTGCCAGTGCCTTGCCACCCTCACTGTGAAGAATTTCTTCCTAACATCCTGTTCAAATCTCCCCTCTGCCAATTTGAACCCATTCCCCCATGGCAACAGAACTGAATCTGAGGACATGTGAGGAATTTCTTGGGGCCATGGGAAGTCTTTGAGGGATGTCCCTCAAAGGGAGGTCATAACTTAAGAGTCTCCACAGTTTGAATAGTTCTTGAGAGCACAGCCAGGTTGGTTGAAGGTGGTGTCACTGTGCACAGAAACCATGATGATGGTTTAGTTTAGAGTCTGGCCCAGCAAGCCATGGAAATCCTGACCTCCATGCCTGGAGATCAGCACAGTATCAAAATGGAAATCTAAGCTCATCAAGAAGGATGACCTTGAGAGGAGATGTTCAAGGGAGCAGTGAGGTCTATAGGCTGCTTCTCAAGGTCCAGAAGTGAAGGAGCCTGCCTCATTGTGTAAGGACTTGCTGGTTAACACTACAACTCACACAGCTCAAGAGATGACACCAAGTCAACTCCGAATGGTCCCCCTTGGTGTCCAGAGGGCAGATGCCAGTTTTGAGTTCCCACCAGCACGGAGGACTTTGTTCCCTGTTTCTAGTTCTTCAGACACATCTTATTGTCCAACCACTGACTCATCTCCAACCAGGGTGGTGAGACACTGGAACAGGTTGCCCAGGGAGGTTGTGGATGCTCCTTCCCTGGAAGTGTTCAAGGCCAGGTTGGATGGGGCTTAAAGCAATCTGGTCTGGCCAGAGATGTCCCTGCCCATTGCAGGGGGGTTGGAACTAGGCTGCTCCCTCCCTGGAGGGGTTCAAGGCCAGGCTGGATGAGGTCTTGAGCGTCCTGATCTAGTGGGAGGTGCCCCTGCCTATGGTGGGGGGTTGGAGCTGGATGATCTTTGAGGTCTCTTCCAACCTAAACCATTCTATGATTCTATGATTTGACTGTGTCCGTCGGTATCTACACCCCTCTCTGAACGCTTTCTCTTGGACTGTACCTTCCATCCAACTCTACTCTGGATTCCCACCAAAATCTCACACCCCAGCAGCCCCATGCTGAGCTCTGCAGCTCGCAGACTGGTCGCACCCCCCCACTCAGAAGCTCTTCTTCACTTCTAAGAAACCTGAGCTCACCATGTACTGGGGGAGATTGTACAACATTGCTCGATACAGGATCTCACAAGGGGTTTCTTGCACTTCCTCTTCCCCCTAGCGTGAAGAAACATAAGGAACAAAGGACAAATTAGGGATTTGCAGTCCATACATGTGAGATTCGTCAGTCATCTCCATAAAACTCAGTTTGAGGACTTCAAGATGGACCTAGCTGCACACATCCTAGCTGGTCAGGGGTTGGAAGAGGCAGCCCAGGGAGGTGGTGGAATCCCCATCCCTGGATGTGTTTAGAATAAGTCTAGACATGGCACTTTGGGACAAGGTTTAGTGGGCATGGTAGTGTTGGGTTGATGGGTGGACTTGATTATCTTAGAGGTCCTTTCCAAATTTCATGATGTTCTTGTGACTGCAGGAGTCTCCAGGCCTTCACATTTGATACATTTGATCAAGACATGGACTGCTAGAAAAGGGAGCATCCAAGGCGTGTCTTGGCAATCTTGGAGAGCATCTGAATTTCTGCCACACCTTGGGTGATGGGGTGCAGTAACTGCTTACCAGAGACATGGGGCACTTCTCCAGCTCCTCTTCATTCTTGATCTGGACATCTGAGATGGAAACATACTTGTGCTGGTAGAACAGAGAGAGAGAGGCAAAGCAACATCACAACTGAAGGGTGAAACATGGTGATGACAGCAGTTGGTCGTTGCAGGAGTGTCCCTGTTGGGTGTGTAGGACACAGCAGATACATGAAGAACTCATCTTTGTGTGGGGCATCCCTCTGTCCCTGAAGCCCCTCACACATCCTGCCTTTGCTTGCTTCTACCTACTCCTTCTAGGATCTAAGAAACTGGAGAAGAGGGAGAGTGGCCTCCAGAAGGCAATCCGGACACCTCCAGTTGGCCTCTGGAGGCATCTCACTCCATGCAGAGCACTGCAGGAGCCAAGGTTGGTCATGCTCCATCCTGGGAATAGCACAGGGCTGGACATTTATGTCCAAACCCAACACTGGAAGCCTGTCATCATCTGAGCACAAGGTGGCAAATGCTCAGCAAGAGGCAGCAATGTTACATTTGGGATAAAGGGAAAGTCCAAGTGCTGGACAATCTTTGTCAGGACTCAGTTTTCCATTGTTTGTCCTAATTTCATAGAATGGTTTAGGTTGGAAGGGACCTCAAAGATCATCCAGTTCCAACCCCCCACCACAGGCAGGGACACCTCCCACTAGATCAGGTCGCTCAAGACCTCATCCAGCCTGGCCTTGAACACCTCCAGGGAGGGAGCAGCCACAACCTCCCTGGGCAACCTGTTCCAGTGTCTCATCACCCTCACTGTGAAGAACTTTCTCCTAACATCCAGTTTCAATCTGCCCTCTGCCAGTTTGAACTCATTTCCCCTCATCCTGTCATTACAAGACCTTGTAAACAGTCCCTCCCCAGCCTTCCTGTAGGCCCCCTTCAGATGCTTGAAGGCTACTATAAGGTCTCCTTGAAGCCTTCTCTTCTCCAGGCTGAAAAGCCCCAACTCTCTCATCCTGTCCTCATAGCAGAGCTGCTGCAGCCCTTGGATCATCTTCGTGGCCCTCCTCTGGACTCTCTCCAGCAGTTCCATGTCCTTCCTGTGCTGGGGCTCCAGAACTGCACACAGTACACCAGGTGCATGTTCAGGTTCTTTATGCTCATGAACATGAGCTTCTGCAAGAAGCTCCAGAAGCTTAGACATGAGGATCCCACATTGCATTGTGGTGGGTATCCAGCCTTTCTCAGGCTGTTTGGACCTTGACTGGACTCATCAAGTTACTTCCCAAGGCAGAGAAGAGCCAGAGCTCAGACCAAAGGCGTTGATGAACATCAGCTGAAGAGGAGCAGAAGACTAAAGGGAAATCAAACATCTACCGTGGACTGAGAACAAACATCTGAAGAACCCGAAACTCAATTTTAAGTGCTGTGCCACAAAGTTTGTGCAGGAGACTTGATGTTCTGTAACCCTCCTATTGCCTAGGGAAGAGAAGGCTTCAAGGAGACCTTATAGCAGCCTTCCAGTATTTGAAAGCAGCCTACAGGAAGGCTGGGGAGGGACTATTCACAAGGTCTTGTAATGACAGGATAAAGAGTAATGGGTTTAAATTGACAGAGGACAGATTTAAACCGGATGTTAGGAGGAAGTTGTTTGCAGTGAGGGTGGTGAGGCACTGGCACAGGTTGCCCAGGGAGGTTGTGGCTGCTCCCTCCCTGGAGGTGTTCAAGGCCAGGCTGGACAAGGTTTTGAGTGACCTGTTCTAGTGGGAGGTGTCCCTGCCTATGGCACAGGGGGGTTGGAACTGGATGAGTTTTGAGGTACCTTCCAACCTAAACCATTCTATGATTTCCCCCTCTCCATGAGATCCCTATGGGTACAGTCCCA
The DNA here is from genome assembly GCA_013396835.1 of Psilopogon haemacephalus. Taxonomy (NCBI): domain Eukaryota; kingdom Metazoa; phylum Chordata; class Aves; order Piciformes; family Megalaimidae; genus Psilopogon; species Psilopogon haemacephalus. The sequence goes on from VWZI01014464.1 coordinate 175,392, forward strand.
CCTCAGAACATTTGCTGAATGCCAGGGGAGCAGAAATAGCAAGGGATGAGGTTAGACAAGCTGAGTGTTGCTCAGCAGGACTTCCTGGGCTGCTTCACCCAAGCACTGTGCATGGAGCCACCATCTCACCTGCTTCAGTGTCTTCACACTCTCATGGATGGGTCGTGGCAGCCCTATCAGGGTCTCAGTGTCTCTGTGGGGGATGAAAGAAGGTAAGTATGAGGCTGGGAAGAAGACCTGGGTGTAGAATCATCAAGGTCAAAAGATCTCTATGACCATCAAGTCCAGCCTTCAACCCAGTACCACCATGGCCACTAAACCATGTCTCAAAGTAGGATATCTACATGATTTTTGAACATCTACAGGGATGATGACTCCACACTTCTATGTCATATAAGACAAAAGAGGGAGCCTGTAATGTACTGAGTCTACTGAACTCATCCCAGATGGGTCAGGAACTGGGAGAAGAGTTGGTGTGATCTGCCCACCCACCCACCTGCCCCAGCAAAGCCTACAATACAGAGAGGTGACACCAGGGTGAAGAACTGGGGCGAAGTCAGGTCTCTGCATGGAGCCAGCCTGAACCCAGCACTGCCCCTCAAAATGGATGCACCCTGCTGGAACCATTCCAAGATGACTCTTGCTCCCACAGCTTGATTTCTTCACAAACTGATTCATTTGCTGTGCATGCCAGGTTGTCCCAACTCCCTCAGGCATGAAATTCATCTCAGGCTTGGGTCAGAGGGCAGCCAGGACCTGTTCTGGGCTAGGTCTGTTTTTTTAATAGAAAGAGTTTCTTGGACACCAGCATCTCCAAGAAGTTATTTTGATAAGACCAAGTGGACTGCTGCAGGCCCAGTAAAACCCAGCATTGCACCACATAGCCCCAGACATGTCAGCCTGGTTGAGCTGAGAAGACCTCAGCCCTGTGGACACCTCCCACCAGTTAAACTCCACTGACTGGGGAGCTAGGGGACAGACTTTGTTGGACCTACACAAGTAACACTCACTGTCCCAGCGTGAATCCAATGAACTTGTTCCTGCTTGCTTCCAGGAAATGCTCAATGTCCTTCTGTCTGATGGAGACACAAAACCAAGGAAAAGGTTGGAACGTAGCCATAGAACAGATCCCAGCCTACACTGCTCAGAAAGGTCATAAGAAAACAAAAAACCTCTGAGCTTTCTAGGATTGGTTTCTAGAGGTCTTAATAGAGCCACTATAGGTCTTGAATTGAATCCATTTGGATTTGCAGTGCAAAAATCCTACGAGCACCACCCTCTATCCACCTTCTGTCCTCCTACCACATGCATCTTCAAGTAGCATCTGCTCGCTCTGAGCAAACAAATGTTGTCTGCACAGTCTGGCAGAGCATGTGGCAGGGGGTTGGAACTGGATGATCTTTGAGGTCTCTTGCAACCTAGACCATTCTATGATTCTATGTGCTGCTCTGAGAGAGCAAGCCAGCATCATGATGACAGAAAGATGATCTTCAAGCTCCCTTCCAACCCAAACCAATCTACACACGGAGGCTGGTGAGACACTGGCAAAGGTTGCCCCCTCCCTGGAGGTGTTCAAGGCCAGGTTGGATGAGGCCTTGAGCAACCTGGTCTAAGTGAGAGGCATCCTGGCTCATGGCAAGGGACTTGGACCTAGATGATCTTCAAAGTCCCTTCCAACCCAAACCATTCTATAAATCTTGTCCACCTTGGGCATAGAATCATAGAATCATAGAATGGTTTAGGTTGGAAGAGACCTCAAAGATCATCCAGTTCCAACCCCCCTGTGCCATAGGCAGGGACACCTCCCACTCGATCAGGTCACTCAAGGCCTCATCCAGCCTGGCCTTGCACACCTCCAGGGAGGGAACAGCCACAACCTCCTTGGGCAACCTGTGCCAGTGTTTTGTCACCCTCACTGTGAAGATCTTTCTCCTAACATCCCATTCAAATCTCCCCTCCACCAGTTTGAACCCATTCCCCCTCATCCTGTCATTACAAGACCTTGTGAATAGTCCCTCCCCAGCCTTCCTGTTGGCCACTTTCAGATACTGGAAGGTTGCTATAAGGTCTCCTGGAAGCCTTCTCTTCTCCAGGCTGAAAAGTCCCAACTCCCTCAGCCTGACCTCATAGCAGAGGTGCTGCAGCCCTCTGATCATCTTTGTGGCCCTCCTCTGGACTCTCTCCAACAGTTCCATGTCCTTCTTGTGCTGGGGGCTCCAGAACTGCACACAGTACTGCAGGTGGGGTCTGAGGAGAGCAGAGTAAAGGGGCAGAATCCCCTCCCTTGCCCTGCTGCCCACAGCTGCTCTTGCTGCAGCCCAGCACACAGTTGCTGTCTGGGCCATGTGTGCACCCTGCAGGCTCATGTTGAGCTTCTCATCCACCCAGACCCCCAGGTCCTTTTCCTCAGGGCTGCTCTCCAGCCACTCACCACCCAGCCTGGAGTTGTGCTTGGGATTGCAGCGACCCAGGTGCAGGACCCTATTCCAATGCCTGTCCTGAGGAAGAGAAGGCCCCAACTTCTTCATCCTCAGATGTTTTCTTCAAATTTCTCACCTTAGAGCAAGGCTGTTCCAGAAGGCTTCATCTTGCACTGTTACAGCCCTACTCACCAAGAGGTGATGTCATTGACCAGCTCCTGGCATGATTAGTGTAGGACCTTGCCCTACCAAAACCCATTGATGCTGCCTCCCACAGCCTTCCAGCAGAAGTCTCTATCCCAGTACAACTTAGGATGTCCAAAATGAGATTGCCACTTACTGGCCAAGCTTAGTTTGTAACAGCTGAGGAAGATCTTGGCTGAACCTATCCCAGAAAGGACCAACCAAAACAAAAAAAAAAAAAAAAGCAGTCTCTCCAGTTCAGCTTAAGACTCCCAAACTTAAAATCAGAGAATCAGTCAGGGTTGGAAGGGACCACAAGGATCAGCCAGTTCCAACCCCCCTGCCATGCCCAGGGACACCCTACCCTACATCAGGCTGCCCACAGCCTCTGCCAGCCTGGCCCTAAACACCTCCAGGGATGTGGCCCAAACCACCCCCCTGGGAGGTCCTTTAGCTCTTGCTGAGCATTGAGCAGATCCCCTCTCAGGCTGTTCTTCTCCAGGCTCAACAGCACCAGGGCTCTCAGCCTTTCCTCCTCACAGAGATGCTGCAGGCGCCTCAGCATCTTTGGACCCTATTGAGAGACTTACCTTTGTGCATGCTTTTCAGTTCTCTCCTCCTGTCAACATTAAACGCTCAGGGTATGTAGAGCTCCAAGCCCCCCTGCCATGCCCAGGGACACCCACAGCCTCTGCCAGCCTGGCTGCAAACATCTTCAGGCATGTGGCCCCAACCACCTCCCTGGGCAACCCATTCCAGGCTCTCACCACTCTCATGCTCAACAACTTCCTCCTCACCTCCAGTCTGAATCTCCCCACCTCCAGCTTTGCTCCATTCCCCCATGTCCTGTCACTCCCTGAGAGCCTAGAAAGTCCCTCCCCAGCTTTTTTGCAGGCTCCCTTCAATACTGGAAGGCCACAAAAAGGTCAACTCTGAGCCTCCTCTTTTCCAGCCTGAACTTGCCCCGGACACATTCAGCCTCCCCGAGAGGTAAGGCTGGGGAGGGTGGCCACACCACCAGATGGTTTTACCTGACTTTGGGGGCCCAGGGGAGCCCCTTGGGGAATGAGACTCTCTCGATGGAGGGGCGGTGAGCAGGCATCGTGGGGATGATTGCATCCCGCTCCATCAGGTCCAGCTCCCCCTCCATCCCACTGTCCACCTCATCGTTCTCCTCTTCATCGACTCCTGCTTCATCATTCTTGAAGGGATCTCTCTCGTTGTAGATGTCCAAACTGTCTTGCTTCATCAGGGGCTGCGGCAGCAGAAGGAGGAGAAAGGGGTGGGTGTCACAGGCTCTTCACGGTGGTCCCCAGTGACATCACAAGGGGCAACAGGCACAAACTTGAGGGTAGGAAGTTCCATCTGAACATGAGAAGGAACTTCTTAACTTTAAGGGTGGCAGAGCACTAGAGCAGGATGACCAGGGAGGTGGTGGTGTCTCCATCTCTGGAGACTTTCAGTGCCCACCTGGGCATGTTACTGTGTGAGCTACTTTAGGTGATCCTGCCTCAGCAGGAGTGTTGGACCTCAGAGGTCCTTTCTAATCCCTACCATTCTGATTCTAGTGACTCCATGGAGTTCCCTTCCCCTGCAGCTGCTGGCACATCTCTCCTTTCTCAACGGACCAAGCCCCCAGATGTTCCTCAGGTGAGCATTTTCTGCCTAGCTGGTGCCACCAGAGCCTGGACAAGACTAACCTCCTCTGTACCTCTGAGCTTGCTCGGAGGTGTGACCTCGTTTGCCATCTGAACTTTTTGGAGCTACCATCCAACATCTTTCCCCTAGCAAAAGAGAGCTTTTCATCTTCAGAACGTGATACAGCAACTTCAAGAGTGGAGCTAAAAAAGGAGAAGCTTGCTGTGAGCACTTTGCTCCTCAGTGCTTATCAGTCCCTTGCCACAGGGTCAGGATGTCCTCTCATTTCCTCCAGATCAAGTGCATCATGGGGCTGATCTGCCACAGCTGAAACTGGTGGGGGAAAAGTGGACACCAGCCAGCACCATGTGCTCACAGCCCAGAGCCAACCTGTCCTGGGCTGATCCCCAGCAGCATGGGCAGCAGGGGCAGGGAGGGAATTCTGCCCCTCTGCTGTGCTTTGCTAAAACCCCACCTGAAGTCAGCCCTGGAGTCCCCAGCACAGGACAGACATGGACCTGTTGGAGAGAGACTAGAGGAGGCCACAGCAATGATGGCAGGGGGGCTGGAATACCTCTCCTGTGAGGCTAGGCTGAGAGAGCTGGGGTTGTTCAGCCTGAAGAAAAGAAAGCTCCAGGGAGACCTCGTGGTGGCCTTTCAGGACTTAAAGGGGCTGAGAAGAAAGCTGGGGACAGACTTTTGAGTAGGGCCTGTTGTGACAGGACAAGAGGTGATCGTTTGAAACTCAAAGAGGGAGATTTAGGTGAGATCCAAGGAGGAATCTTTTTTTTTTTCCAGTGAGAATGGTGAGACCCTCTCCCAGTCTGGCCAGAGAGGTGGTAGATGCCTCATCTCTGGAACCATTCCAGGTCAGCTTATCCAGGGCTCTGAGCAACCTGCTCTAGTTGCAGATGTCCCTGCTGACTGCAGTGGGGGTTGAATTAGATGACTCCGAAAGGTCTCTTCCAACCCAAACCATTCTGTGATGCCATGGAACTGGAAAGGCAGAAGAGCTTGAGGGGGAAGGGAGCTCAAGCATGATTCCAAGAGTGGCTGACTGGTCCTCACTGGAAAAGCCTCTTGGACTGTGCCCCCTCTTACCCTCCGGCTGCGGTGACCACGCTTCTGCTGCTGCTGCTGCTGCTGCTCCATGAGCTCGATGGAGTAGGTGGGAGGCGAAGCTGCCCGCATGCTGCGCATCACCTGGATGCTGTCCTCTGGCAAGGGTGGCAGCCCCAGCTCCTCCCTCTTCCTCACCTTCATTGCCTGCAGGGCTTCAAATCCACCCAGCGTGAACTAGGAACCAACAAGAGAGGTGAGAATGTAGGGAGAAGATGTCCTACCTAGACTGCATGAGCCTTAGAATCATAGAATCAGTCAGGGTTGGAAGGGACCACAAGGATCAGCCAGTTCCAACCCCACCCTGCCATGCCCAGGGACACCCTACCCTAGAGCAGGCTGCCCACAGCCTCTGCCAGCCTGGCTGCAAACACCTCCAGGGATGTGGCCCAACCACCTCCCTGGGCAACCCATTCCAGGCTCTCACCACTCTCATGCTCAACAACTTCCTCCTCACCTCCAGTCTGAATCTCCCCACCTCCAGCTTTGCTCCATTCCCCCTAGTCCTGTCACTACCTGAGAGCCTAAAATGTTCCTCCCCAGCTTTTCTGTAGCCCCCTTCAGATACTGGAAGGCCACAATAAGGTCACCTGGGAGCCTCCTCTTCTCCAGCCTGCACAGCCCCAACTCTTTCAGTCTGTCCTCATAGCAGAGGTGCTCCATCCCTCTGATCATCCTCGTGGCCCTTCTCTGGACACTCTCCAGCATGTCCACATCCCTCTTGTCCCAGGGGCTCCAAAACTGGATGCAGTACTCCAGATGGGGTCTCACCAGANGAGCTTCTCTTCCACCAGCACCCCCAAGTCCCTCTCCTCAGGGCTGCTCTCCAGCCACTCACTGCCCAGCCTGGATTTGTACTTGAGATTGCCTCAACCCAGCTGCAGGACCTTGCACTTGGTCTCGTTGAACCTCCTGAGGTTGGCTTGTGCCCACCTCTGCAGCCTGTCCAGGTCCCTCTGGATGCCATCTCTGCCCTCCAGCCTGTCTGCTGTACCACACAGCTTGGTGTCATCAGCAAACTTGCTGAGGGTGCTCTCAATGCCTCTGTCCATATCGCCCACAAAGATGTTGAACAAGACTGGTCCCAGGACTGATCCCTGAGGGATCTTCCAGGCTTCCAGTTTGAGGCCATCAAATAAGGGAGTTGAGGACGAGGAGACCACAGCACTGCTTTGTTCTCCAAACTTCTGCCCCACCCCCCATCCTCTGCATGGCTCAGCACACCCTCACTGCAGAAGAAACTGTTTGCCTTGTGTCAGCTTGGGTGGCCTGAGTCGTGAGGAATATCTAGGCTACATCCATAGCTGTTTTAGGAAGAAGATGGCACCCACCAGAAGCACCTTCCAGAGCAAGAGCAAGACCTTCTTCATGGGGAAGTGTGGAGCATGGCCACTGCAGAACTTGGTCACCATCGTGAAGAGCAGCAGAGCAAATGGCTCATCGCTGTGTACAGGGAAGCCTGGTGGAGAGAGGAACCAGGACCAGGTTCAGAGCAGATCCCACTCATCCCTGAGATCTCCCCACGGGAGTGACCTCATTAGGGCACACTCAGTTTTGTGTCTCACTCAGCTCCATCCTGAAGGTCTCTCGGCAGGTTTTCCACTCGGGGGGGTCCTCCTCCTGCTCCAGGCGGATGTTCTCCACCATCAGGTACATGACGCTGAGCAGCACCCTGCCAGGACAGCGCAGCAGGTAGGTGACACTGCCAACCAAAGGCTGTCTTGTCCCCACAGCCTCTACCCAACGTTCTGGTGGGGTCTGAGGAGGTACCTGAGGTCGGTGCTGTCGGCCAGCGAGATGGCTGGCTTCCGCAGGGCGCTGCTGCAGGCCTGGCTGTTGCTGTGGGCAAGGGGACAAGCTCAGCACCAGCCACCAAGCACCTCAGCCTGACCCCCCCCAGCCTCTCTGTGAGGGGTGGAAATGCCACACTAGAGGAACATGCCATGGCGGGGCCACCTCCATGGTCCTCCGTGAGGAGCAGCAGGAAGGGGAAAGAAGAGGACAGGAAGGATGGTGAGAAAGATGAAGAGGATGGGAAGGAGAAGGGTGAAGAAGAGAAGGGAGAAGGAAGATGAAGAGAAGGAGAGTGAGGAAGATAGGGAGAAGGAAGATGAGGAGGAGGGTGAGGAGGATAGGGAGAAGAAAGATGAAGGAGGGTGAGGAGGATGGGGAGAAGGAAGATGAAGAGAAGGAGGATGAGGAAGATGGGGAGAAGGAAGATGAAGAAAGGAGGGTGAGGAGGATAGGGAGAAGGAAGATGAGGAGGATAGGGAGAATTAAGGTGAAGAGAAGGAGAGTGAGGAAGATAGGGAGAAGGAAGATGAGGAGGATAGGGAGAAGGAAGGTGAAGAGAAGGAGGGTGAGAAGGATAGGGAGAAGGAAGGTGAAGAGAAGGAGGATGAGGAAGATGGGGAGAAGAAGATGAAGAGAAGGAGGGTGAGGAGGATAGGGAGAAGGAAGATGAGGAGGAGGGTGAGGAGGATAGGGAGAAGGAAGGTGAAGAGAAGGAGGGTGAGAAGGATAGGGAGAAGGAAAGTGAAGAGAAGGAGGGTGAGTAGGATAGGGAGAGGAAGGTGAAGAGAAGGAGAGTAAGGAGGACAGGGAGAAGGAAGATGAAGAGAAGGAGGATGAGGAGGATAGGGAGAAGGAAGATGAAGAAAAGGAGGGTGAGGAGGATAGGGAGAAGGAAGGTGAAGGAGGGTGAGGAGGATAAGGACAAGGAAGATGAAGAGAAGAAGGGTGAGTAGGACAGGGAGAAGGAAGGTGAAGAGAAGGAGGGTGTGATGGATGGGGAGAAGGAAGATAAGAATGTGAGAAGGGTGGGAGAAGGGTGAAGAAGAGGAAGAGCAGGATGGTATAGTGAATGGGGAGAAGGAAGATGGGGTGAAGGATTTCAAGGAGGATGGGGAGAAGGAAGATAAGAATGTGAGAAGGGTGGGAAGAGAGAATATGAAGAGGAGGAGGACAGAAAAGGAGTGTGGAGAAGATGGAAGAGGGTGAGCAGGATGGGGAGAGAGATGACAAAGAGGAGGGTGTGGAGAATAAGGAAAAAGAATGAGATGAAGAAGAGGACTCAGCAGCGAGGGGAGCATGGGCAGTGTGTGTCCTCTCACTCAATCTCCATGTTGAGCAGCTCCAAGAAGGCAGTGAAGGTTCCCAGCTGGTACAGGAGGAAGCTGTTGTGCCGAGACCAGTGCAGGACATCGCCTTCGTTATCGCAGTCTCCAAAGACACCTGGAGAGACCCAGAGTGAGACACTGACTAGATGGGAGCTGCCTTTGAACCCCTGGAGCACAAGAGTTGGAGCTGTTCAGTCTGGAGAAAAGGAGGCTCCCAGGTGACCTTACTGTGGCCTTCCAGTATCTGAAGGGGGCCTACAAAAAAGCTGGGGAGGGACTTTTTAGGCTATCAGGTAGTGACAGGACATGGGGGAATGGAGCAAAGCTGGAGGTGAGGAGATTCAGACTGGAGGTGAGGAGGAAGTTGTTGAGCATGAGAGTGGTGAGAGCCTGGAATGGGTTGCCCAGGGAGGTGGTTGAGGCCCCATCCCTGGAGGTATTTAAGGCCAGGCTGGCAGAGGCTGTGGGCAGCCTGCTCTAGGGTAGGGTGTCCCTGCCCATGGCAAGGGGGTTGGGACTAGATGATCCTTGTGGTCCCTTCCAACCTGACTGATTCTATGAGACCACCTTGGGAAGGAGCTTCACTGCACCAATGTGGCACAGCCCTGAGAGAAGGCTTCTCCCAAGCCCCCATGCTGAAGCCAGGCAGCAGATATGTGGGGACATGGTCCTTACCTTGTGCCAGGTAGAGGATGGCTCGGGCTACTTTGAGCCGCTTGTCCCTGTTGACCACCTCCAGCCCATCCAGCAGGCGCATGACATAGGCCTTCTGCTGACCCCCATCCAGCTCCAGCCACCTCTTGCTCTGCACTGGAAAGGGGACAGGACAACCATCTGGGTTCCTCCCTGGTGGTCTCCTTCCTGTCCTGAGCCCCAGAGTGCCAAGCCCAAAGCTTGAGGTACCTTGAGTGTGGAAATCCTCCTCGAAGCATCTTCTGTTGGTGCTTAGCTCGGGTTCCTCGGTGTAGCTGTAGAGCTCTGGTGGAGAGAAGGGTCAGCAGGGACCTGGAGGGGTTTTGCCCTCCTCATCACCACCAAATACCTTGTAGGACACCCTTGGAGACATGGGGCAGAGACCTGAACCTGTCCCTCAGGCAGGCTTTCTGTAGCTCCAAGGGTCATCATGGATCCACCCAGTGCTACCAAAGTCATCGTTTAGATCCCGATGCCCAGGCTGATGCCCACAGCAGTGTTGCTCCACCTCCATTTGCAATTTCACCCGGGCTTTTTTTGGGGGGGGAGGGGCTAATTTTCTGTCCCAGTCAAACCAGTTTGCAAAAGGAGGGATGGCAGGAGCACCCTAGGGGACACCTGCCACTGCTGCCACACTGTGGACATTCGGGGAACTGCAAGAAGGAGCTAGACGTGGAGGGACATGGTGCACCAGTACAGGTCATCTGCTGGAAGGTAGCTCCCTAAAAGACCCGGGAGGGCTGGTGGGCAACAAGATGCCCAGAGCCAGCAGTGTGGCCTCAGGGCCAACAAGGCCACTTAGGGTGCATGAAGAGGAATGTGGGCAGAAGGGAGAGGGAGGTTCTCCTCTGCCCTAGGGAGGCCACAGCTGGAGAACTGGGTCCAGTTCTGGGCTCCCAAGTTCAAGGGAGACAGGGAACTGGAGAGAACTACTGGAGAGAGTCCAGTGGAGGCTCTGAAGATGCTGAGGGGCCTGGAGCATCTCTGTGAGGAGGAAAGGCTGAGAGCCCTGGGGCTGTTGAGCCTGGAGTAGAGCAACCTGAGAGGGGAATCTGCTCAGTGCTCAGCAGGAGCTGAAGGACCTGTAGGGGGGGCAAGAGGATGGGGCCAGACTTTTGTGAGTGGTGTTCAGTGACAAGACGAGGGAAAATGTGCACAGAACTGGAACCCAGGAGGTTCCATCAGGAGAAACATCTTGACTTTGAGGGTGGTGGAGCCCTAGAGCAGGCTGCCCTGAGTGGTTGTGGAATCTCCTTGTCTGGAGAGATTCCAACCCCACCTGGGCCATTGTGATCCAACCTGCTGCAGGCACCCTTGCTTTAGCAGGGGCCTTGGATTAGGTGATCCCAGCCCCCACCACGCTGGGGCTCTGGGCTGTTGTGCCTGCTCCTCCAGCCAGACACAGGCAGCTAAAAATAGTCCCTTTGCTGGTGGAGATGTAGCTGGGAACCCTGAGGCTTACAGAGCAGCAGCAGCAGCAGCAGCAGCCAGAATTGCTGCAGCACAGGAAAATATGGGCTGAGGACTCAACCCATGGTGTGACAACCATGACAAAGGGTGACAATTCCCAGCCTGGAAGTGCCACCAGTCCTCCCACCCCCTGCACGTCCTTGTGTGGGGCAATCCCCATGCCCTGGTGTGTCCCCAGGGAGCGAGTGGCTTTCTATTAATAAACAGGGATGGATGACACCACCTGAGGTCCATCCCCTGTCCCAATTTCCCCAGGGGATTTAAGGCTCTCCTTCACCTGCTCCTAGCCCAACAGCCCCCTGAGCTCCATCTCACCTGCTAGCTCAGCTCCGTGCCCGTCAGCATCTCCATATTCAAACTCCAGGTTGGGACAATCCACTGAGCCCTGCAGAGAGCAGTTGGGGTTAGTGTTGCAGGGGTGCTGGCACATCCCTGTGGATATTTTGGGAAGCAGGATGGCTGCCAGCCCTCACGGCCTTTGTGTTCAACCTTCCCCATAGTGGCTGCTTGAAACCAAAATGACAGAATGGTTTAGGTTGGAAGGGACCCTAATGATCATCTAGTTCCAACCCAACCCCCACCTCTGACATGGGCAGGGACTTTCCTCCAGACCAGATCACTCAAGGTCCCATCCTTTAACAATTCCAGAGAGGATACATCCAGAACTTCCCCGGGCAACCTGTTCCAGTGTCTCCCCACCCCTCACTGTACAGAATTCCTTCCTGATATCCAGTCTGAACCCACCTTATTCCAGCTGAAGCTGGTTTGAAGCAAAGGTGCCACCCCCCACCACCATCTCTCCTCAGCATCCCAAATCCCACAGCTGGGATTTTGCCCTTTTTTTGAAGGGATGTGGATCCTTCCCCCTCCTCCTTCTCCTTCCCTGCAGATGAGGAACTGGAGCATGAAAACTCTGCCAGAGGATTCTGCAGCCCAGACGACTGGATGTTGGCATGGTGCCCACCCATCAGGAAGGAAACACATGAATGGATCATCGACCTAATTAACATAATTCCCAGTGCTGGGCTCTCAGCATCCCTCCTCGGCAGCCAGGCTGGAACTGATGCACATCATCACCATCATCATCATCATCATTAATATCGATGACCCTGGAGGACGAGCGGCTCCGGGCTGAGCCTGATTTCATAGAAGGGTTTGGTTGGAAGGAACCATCGAGACCGTCCAGTTCTACACCCCGCCCCCACCAGGGGCAGGGACACCTTCCACTAGACCAGCTCAAAGCTGCATCCAGCCTGGTCTTTGAGGGATGAAGTGTCCACAACCTCCCTGAGCAACACATTCCAGTGTCTCACCACCCACCCCCACGGGAAAGAACTTCCTCCTAATGTCTAACCTAAATCTACCCTGCTCCAGTTTCAAACCGTTGCCCCTGGTCCTGTCAACCACAGCTTTCCTGTCACCACCTTCAGGTACTCAAAACTGCTGCTTTCTCCCCCCGATTTCTTTTGCAGCCGAGCTGCTGGGGTGTTTCGTGGAGCTAAAGTCGGTGAGGAATTTGGTGAAACACGTGCAGCAGTAATCTGCTTGGCGAGCCCAAGGTGCAGCTCTGGGACAGCAGCCAGAAGGGAATTGCAAAGCTCTAGATTCAGGGCCAACGCTCGGGACACCACAACCTGGGCACCATCCTCCAGGGTGGAAGGATGATTTTGGGGCTAGACAGTTCCAGGGAGGTCCCCAAGCCACAGCTCCTTGGCAGGGAAGCAAAGAGGTCTTCCCAACCCCGTCGTTTGCTCGTAGGGGTCCTGCAGTGGCTTTATAGTGCCCAAGGACATCAGTCCTGGGATGGATCTTGGGGAACCTGATTCCAGACCTGGCACCCATGGGTGCCTCTGGGGTGACACAGCCCAAGGAGGCTTTAGTGGCTACATTATTAGAGGGGGCTGGAGGAGAAGGGCGGTCAAGAGGGAGACTGCAGCCCTCAGACCCCAGAAAGGAGGGGGTTAAGTGAGTGTCTGAAGGATGTGGGAGACTCTAGGAACCACCTGGAACCCCAAAATCCTGCTGCCAGCTCCGGCAGTGAGGCACGGAGGTGCCAGTGCTGGGAGCAGCCTCCCTGGTGACCACTGCTCCAAGATGGGCACCTCCCATCCCCACAGAACCTCACAAACTCCCAGGGCTCCTGCGGGAACCTGAACCTCCAGGGCAGGAATCCCAAACCCCACAGCTGGGACACAGGAAAACCAAACCTCGGGGCAGAAACCCCAAAACCGAACCCCCGAGGCAGGGACACAGAAACCCCAAACCCCTGGGCAGAAACCCCAAATCCTGGGAGTAGGGACAGAGAAACGCCAACCCTTGGGGCAAAACCCCCAAACGTCGGGGTCATGCCCTCCCCCTCCCAACCCCACTGAGGTGTTCCCATCGAGGGCGGCTGTTGGAGAGGGGTAGGGGGTGTCCATTTCCACTCCCCTGCCCTTACCTCAGACTCCTTCCGCTGGCTTCTGAAGAGCTCCCGGTTCTTGGGCTGGGCTGGAGGTTGCGCTGGAGGCTGGGGCTGAGCCGATCGAAGCCTTCCCGGGGCGGGCACCGGGAACGGAGCCGCCGCTCCTGCCGCCTCCATCCGCTGCGCCGCTTCTGCAGCGCCGCCGAGCACGTGGGGGCCGGGCCCCAGGCCACGCCCCCTCGGCGACCATTGGTCCGCTGGGCTAAGGGGGCGGGCTCACGGGACACGCCCCCATCTCCTATTGGCCAAGCCGCGGGGCGGGGCGGGGCGTCCCGCGG
>VWZI01014464.1:195371-218879 GCA_013396835.1 Psilopogon haemacephalus
AAAAAAAAAAAGAGAGAAAACCCCAACCCAGAGAGCAAAACTGAAAGGAAAGGGGACAGGAGTGAGGAAGGCCCCAGGTGCCGGCCCGGTGGCAGCGGGGACGCCGGTGGCAGAGGCTGCTGCTTGTTGGGTAACTCTAGTTTAATAAATAAATAACCTAACCACACTGTCGACTACGAGAGCAAGCCTGGGCTGCAGCTTAGAGCAAGCTTGCAAGGTTTCATCCTGTACACGAGAGCTGAGAAGGGAGATTTGGGTTCTTGTTCCTCAGGATCTTCCGGGACTGCAGCTGAAGGAACTTCTTTTAATATCTGAGAGGAAGAAAAAAAAAACCAACAACCAAACAATCAATCAAAAACCACAGAGACGAGAAAAAGAGGATTTAAAAAAAAAGGGTTTGGTGAAAAGAGGCAGAGAAAAGAAGCTCCACCCTGTGCCAGCGTGGTGGATTTGGGCATGGGGAGGCACCAAAAGAATCAGAGGGTCAGAGGTGTCTCTGGAGAGAGTCCAGAGGAGGGCCACAAAGATGCTCAGAGGGCTGCAGCACCTCTGCTATGAGGACAGGCTGAGGGAGTTGGGGCTTTTCAGCCTGGAGAAGAGAAGGCTTCAAGGAAACCTTATAGTGACCTACCAGTATCTGAAGGGGGCCTACAGGAGGGCTGGGGAGGGACTATTCACAAGGTCTTGTGATGACAGGATGAGGGGGAATGGGTTCAAACTGGCGGGGGGGAGATTTGAACGGGATGTTAGGAAGTTCTTCACAGTAAGGGTGATGAGGCACTGGAACAGGTTGCCCGGGGAGGTTGTGGCTGCTCCCTCCCTGGAGGTGTTCAAGGCCAGGCTGGATGAGGTCTTGAGCGACCTGACCTAGTGGGAGGTGTCCCTGCCTATGGCACAGGGGGGTTGGAACTGGATGAGTTTTGAGGTCTCTTCCAACTTAAACCATTCTATGATCCTATGATTCTAAGTGACCTCTGAAGATCATCCGGTCCAGCCCCCCCTGCCAAAGCAGGGTTACCTAAGGCAGGCCACCCAGGAAGGCATCCAAATACGGGTCTTGGAAGTCTCCAGAGGAGACTCCACAATCTCTCTGGGCAGCCTGCTGCAGGGCTCCAGCACCCTCACAGTGAAGATGTTTTTCTTGAGGTTGAGGAGAAGAAGTGGCTGAGGAATGGATTTGGTTCTCATCTCCTCCTCCATAAATCCCAGGTTATATTGGTCCACCTGCCCCCGTGGTGTGAACATCAAACCTCACTTGGGAGCGTGGGAAGGGGAAGACTCAACAGCATCCAAATGCTTCAAGGAATGAGGGCAACATCAGTGCAGAGACCAGGAGGGTGCATGGAAGGTGCAAAAGCAAATCCCAGAATCCCAGCATGGTGAGGGCTGGAAGGGACCTCTGGAGATCATCCAATCCAACCCCACTGCTCCAGCAGGGTCACCCACAGCAGCTTGCACAAGATCACACTGTCCAGGTGGGTTTGGATTATCTCCAGGCAAGGAGATGCCACAACCTCTCTGGGCAGCTCCAGGACTCCAGCACCCTCCAAGTCCACAAGTTTCTCCTGATGGGAACCTCCTGGCTTCCAGTTTGTGCCCCTTGCCTCTTGTCCTGTTGCTGGGCACCACTGGCATCTGGCTCCATCCTCTTGCCCCTCACAGGTCCTTTAGCTCTTGCTGAGCATTGATCAGATGCCCTCTCAGGCTGCTCTTCTCCAGGCTCAACAGCCCCAGGGCTCTCAGCCTTTCCTCCTCACAGGCCCCTCAGCATCTTCCCAGCCTCCCCTGGACTCTGACTGGTAGTTTCCAGTCTCTCTTGCACTGTGGACTACAGAACTGGACCCAGGACTGCAGCTGTGGCCTCCCTAGGGCAGAGGGGCAGGAGAACCTCCCTCCACCTGCTGGCCACACTCTTCTTGATGGCCCTCCAGGAGACCCTTGGCCTTCTTGGCCACAAGGGCACCATTGCTGTCTCACAGTTTGTTGTCCCGTCCGCACTCCCAGGTCCTTCTCTGTGGAGCTGCTTCCCAGCAGGTCACCCTTCTCACCTGTACTGGTGCAGGAGGTTGTTCCTCCACGGGTGCAGGACCCTACACTTGCCCTGGTTGAACTTCATGAGGTTCTTCCCCTGCAGCCTGGCCAGCTCTGACTGGGTGTCAGCCACTCCTCCCACTTTGATACCACCAGCAAAGGTGGCTGCTGAGGGTCCACTCACGTCACGGATGAAGATGTTGAACAAGCCTTGGCTCTTAAACCCCAAAGCTGGGCTCAACCTGGCTGGATTTACTGGGACCCCCTAACCCCACCCCGCCACTGGAGCGGTTTGGTGCAGTGTGTGAGAGCCTGAAGACCTCAACACCAAGGGAAGTCTTTGTCCTGCAGGCCAGAGGATCTGGGGAGGAACGGGAGGTTGAGACCTCCCCAGGGCGATCTGTGTTTGTGTGGAACCTTCTCATCTCCATGGCCACGGTGCTGGCCACAACCTCACCCTTCATCAACGGCTAAAAATAAAGCTGTCAACTGAGTTGGCATCAGATGGTGGCATCAGCCTGCTGCCTGCCAGCTCTGGGTGACAGCTGCTGCCAGATACAAAGGGCTGGTCTCCAGCCAAGTGTCACAGCCCCAACCACGCTGTCCCCATCCCACTCTCTGCATGGAGATGGGAATGACTGGAAAGCTCCTGACCTCTTCTCCGGGGAGCGGTGGGATTTAACCTCCTCCCCTCTGCCTTCCCCAGACCTGTGTCCCACCAAGGTGGCAGAAGAAAAAGGAGCAGCACCTGTAGTAGTTTGGTTTGAAAGGTCCAGATACAAAGGGCTGGTCTCCTGCCAAGTGTCACAGCCCCAACCACGCTGTCCCCATCCCACTCTCTGCATGGAGATGGGAATGACTGGAAAGCTCCTGACCTCTTCTCCGGGGAGCAGTGAGATTTAACCTTCTCCCCTCTGCCTTCCCCACACCTGTGTCCCACCAAGGTGGCAGAAGAAAGAGGAGCAGCACCTGTAGTAGTTTGGTTTGAAAGGTCCAGATACAAAGGGCTGGTCTCCAGCCAAGTGTCACAGCCCCAACCACGCTGTCCCCATCCCACTCTCTGCATGGAGATGGGAATGACTGGAAAGCTCCTGACCTCTTCTCCGGGGAGCAGTGAGATTTAACCTTCTCCCCTCTGCCTTCCCCACACCTGTGTCCCACCAAGGTGGCAGAAGAAAGAGGAGCAGCACCTGTAGTAGTTTGGTTTGAAAGGTCCATTCTTGTTCAGCCCCAGGTACTTTGCTTGTTCATCTGTTAGCTCTGTCAGGTGGGCATCAAAGGTTGGGAGGTGAAGGCTGGCCACGTACTCGTCTGAAAGGGGACCAGACCTTGTTAGTGGGGGAGGCAGAAGCAAACAGGGAATGGAACCAGGGAATCACAGAACCCTTCTGGCTGGAAAAGACCTTCAAGATCATCAAGTCCAACTATTAACCCAGGTCGCCACCAAACCATGTCCCTCATCACCACATCTCCAACATCCTTTCCAGGAGCTGTAGAGAGCCAGAAGGTCCCACCTCAGCCTCCTTTTCTCCAGTTCCCTCAGCTGCTCCTCACCAGACCTGTTCTCCAGACCCTTCATCAGCTGCTTTGCCCTTCTCAGGACACACTCCAGCACCTCAATGTCCTTTCTCCAGTGAGGAGCCCAAAACTGAACCCAGTACTCAAGGCGTGACCTCACCGATGCCCAGCCCAGGGTGACAATCCCTGCCCTGGTCCTGCTGGCCACACTCTTGCTGATCCAAGCCAGGATGCTGATAGCCTTCTTGGCCACCTGAGCACAAACACACACTGGCTCATCTTCAGCCACTGCTGAGCAGCACCCCTAGGTCCTTTTCCACCACTAGTTTCCATCCACTCCAGCTCCAGCCTGGAGTATTCCTGGAGTTGTTGTGACCCCAGTGCGGGACCCAGCACTTGGCCTTGTTGAGCCTCATCCCACTGTCCTCATGCCATCATTCCAGCCTGGACAGATCCATCTGCTGACCCCTGCAGCAGGTCACTACTCCCACCCAAGCTGGTGTCATCTGCAAACTCAGAACAGGTGCCCTCCTGCCATGCACCAGATCCCTAAATCCTCTCATCTCTTCCAAGGGGAAACCTTTCACCCAAACACTCTTCTGGCAGAACTCCTGCACCTGCTTCTGGGTTACACCATATATTGGCAAGCTTGGATGCTCTACAGGAGCCACTGGACAAATGTGGCAGGTCACACCCCACACCCAAGCTAGGGTCGAGCTGCACCTTGTCTTGAAAACCAGACTGTGCAGAAGAAAATGCTCTTCTGCAGCAGAAGTGTGGTAAGCAGAGCTGCTGTCCTCAGGAGGGGCTTCTGCTGGCAGAGCTGTTGGCCAGGGACTGGGAGTGTCCACAGGCAAGGACAGCAGCTCTGCTGGCAGAAGAAAATCCTTGGCATCAGCATGGATGGACTCCTTTGGCCAGCCAAGTGCGTCAGCCTGGTGTCCCCAGGAGGGATGGAGAAACAACGTGTCCAGCTTAGGGAAGAACCCAAACCCAGTGGGTAGAACCTTCTGGAAGACCCTGAGCTTGGTAAGGAGAAGCCAGAAGGCTGGGATCTCCTGCTGTCCTCACAGCCTGGCCTAGCACAACCTCCCATCTGCTCCACCTCAGCAGCAAAGGAGAAGGCAACAGGTTGAGCTTTACCCATTTTCTTCGGCAGCAGGTAGACGTCTTGCTTGTAGCGGCCTTCAGGGGCATTGTACAGCTCTATCAAGGCCAGAGCCTGGGTGGAGAAGACAATTAAGGTAAGAAGACACTCAAAGGAGAAGACACAAAGCTGCCAGCTGTGAAGTGAGACGCTGCTTTGGCTCGGGCCAAGCCCTACTTGCCTGTGTGGTGGCAGTGATGGACAGGACGAAGGTGGGCACGGTGGAGCAGCTCAGGTTGAGCAGGCGGCCCTGGGAAGTAAAGAAGCAGTTGTGACCTCAGCAGGGCACCAAACCCAGGGTAGAACCTTACAGAAGGGGCCAGAAGCACTGGTGGAACGTGTCCCTTCTGGCAGGAGACATCATTTATCACCTTGGTACCAAGCCCAGAGTAGAACCTTACAGAAGGGGGCAGGAGCACTGCTGGAACGTGTCCCTTCTGGCAGGAGATATCATTCATGACCTTGGCACCAAACCAAGGGTAGAACCTTACAGAAGGGGCCAGGACCACTGGTGGAATGTGTCCCTTCTGGCAGGAGACATCATTTTTCACCTTGGCACCAAACCCAGGGTAGAACCTTACAGAAGGGGCCAGGACCACTACTGGAACGTGTCTCTTCTGGCAGGAGACATCATTTATCACCTTGGCACCAAACCCAGGGTAGAACCTTACAGAATGGGCCAGGACCACTGCTGGAACGTGTCCCTTCTGGCAGGAGACATCATTTATCACCTTGGCACCAAACCCAGGGTAGAACCTTACAGAAGGGGCCAGAAGCACTGCTGGAATGTGTCCCTTCTGGCAGGAGACATCATTTACCACCTTGGCACCATTTACCAACTCTCACACCTTGAATCCCAAGATGTTGGTTGCTCAAATAGCTCAGTAAAAGGAATCCTGCAGGAGATGCCTTGGAGTGGGATAAAGGAAAACCCAGGAGCTTCCCTGAGACCAAAGCAGGGTCACACCAAGCTGTGACCAGAGGGACCATCAAGCTGCTGAGACCCAGGAGGTACTTCATGAACTCATAGAATGGTTTGGGTAGGAAGGGACCTTAAAGATCATCCAGCTCCAACCCCTCCACCATGGGCAGGGACACCTTCCACCAAGGCCTCATCCGACCTGGCCTTGAACACCTTCAGCTCCACCACTCCTCCAGCCTTTGTTTTCTTCCTCCTCATGCAGCAAATGAGTCACAATTCCTTTGCCTACAACTCACCTCTGCCAGAAGGACTATTCTCTTCCCATCAGGCCAGATGACATGGTCCACCTGGGACCTCACCCTCTCCCAGGTCAGCTCAGGCGTACGCAGGCTTGCCTGGAACACGGTGGGAGGATAAACCCAGTTAAAGCTCTGCCAGAAGATCCAAGCCCCAGCAGCTAGGTCACAGGAATGAGAAGAGGAAGCAGCTTGCTGACATTGTCCTGGCTTTCTAGTCTCCTGTGGGTCCAGCCGTGGTCCCAGAGCAGTGAAACCACCACGAATCCCAACCTGGAGCTACTTTTGTGACGGCAACAGATCCAAGCTCCAGCACAACTCTTGTGCAAAGCTCTTCTGGCTGAGGAGGACCCACAGTCACAGAAACACAGAATCAACCAGGTTGGAAAAGACCTCTGTGATCATCGAGTCCAACCTATCACCCAACACCTTCTAATTAACTAAGTCATGGCACCAAGTGCCTCATCCAGCCTCCTCTTAGACACCTCCAGGGATGGGGACTCCACCACCTCCCCAGGCAGCCCATTCCAATGCTCTCTGTCAAGAACTTCTTCCTAACATCCAGCCTGAACCTGCCTTGGCACAACTTGAGGCTGTGTCCTCTTGTTCTGTCCCTGGTTGCCTGGGAGAAGAGACCAACCCCCACCTGGCTACAACCTCCTTTCAGGTAGTTGTAGACAGCAATGAGATCTGCCCTGAGCCTCCTCTTCTCCAGGCTGCACACCCCCAGCTCCCTCAGCTGCTCCTCACAGGGCTGTGCTCCAGACCCCTCACCACCCCTGCATGGCTCCTGCTGTCATTGCTTTGCAGCATGAAAAATGTCCTCAAGGCCATGGGTGTGACCTTCAGACAGGACCCTCCTGGTTTTCTGCACACCTCAAGGCACAGAGAAGCAGATTTTGGTGCCTTTCAGTCAACTGTGGCAGGGCTGAGCACACTCAGCTGTTGCTGGACCAAGATGAGCTCTCAGGTGGGTCTTACTGGTATCACAAGATGGAATGGTGGGACTGGGCTGGAGAGGGTGACTCACTGACCCTCCAGGGGAAGGAATGAGGCTGGTGGGTACCAAACCCTAGGCTGGAAGCTGGACTAATTTGGCTTGCTGGCATCCTTTGGGATAGCAGGGTGACAGTGATGTGTCTGTCAGTGTCTGCTGGGACATGGGGAGTGAGGGATTCATCAACTCACAGAATGGGTTGGGTTGGGAGGGACCTTAAAGATCATCTAACAGATGATTTTCATTGAGCCACAGAATGGTTTGGATGAGACCTTTTGAGGTTGTCTAGCACAACCCCTCTGCAGCCAGCAGCGACATTTGCAACTAGAGGAGGTTGCTCAGAGACTCAAACAACCTGACCTGGAATGGTTCCAGGGATGGGGCTTCTACCACCTATCTGGGCAACCTGGGACAAGCTCTCACCACCCCCAGTAGGAAGAACATCTTCCTTTTCCCTAATCTCAGTCTCACTCTTTCAGTTTCAAACCATCACCTCTTGTCCTCTCACAACAGACCTTGCTCACAAGTCTGGCCCCAGCTTTCTTCTTAACCCTCTTTAAGTCCTGGAAGGCCACCAGAAGGTCTCCCTGGAGCCTTCTCTTCTCCAAGCTAAACAACCCAAATTCTCTCAGCCTGGGCTCACAGCAGAGGGCTTCCAGCTCTCACATCATTGCTGTGGCCTCCTCTGGCCCTGCTCCAACAGGTCCATGATTCTCCTGTTGTGAGGACTCCAGAGCTGGCCCCGGCACTGTAGGTGGGGTCTCAGCAGAGCACAGCAGAGAGGCAGAATCCCCTCCCTCCCCCTGCTGCCCACACTTCTGGGGATCAGCCCAGGACAGGTTGGTTTTCATAGAATCATAGAATGGTTTAGGTTGGAAGAGACCTCAAAGATCATCCAGTTCCAACCCCCCTGTGCCATAGGCAGGGACACCTCCCACTAGATCAGGTCACCCAAGACCTCATCCAGCCTGGCCTTGAACACATCCAGGGAGGGAGCAGATACAACCTCCCCGGGCAACCTGTGCCAGTGTCTCACCACCCTCACTGTGAAGAATTTCTTCCTAACATCCCATTTAAATCTCCCCTCCGCCAGTTTGAACCCATTCCCCCTCGTCCTGTCATTACAAGACCTTGTCAACAGTCCCTCCCCAGCCCTCCTGTAGGTCCCCCTCAGGTACTGGAAGGTTGCTATAAGGTCTCCTCGAAGCCTTCTCTTCTCCAAGCTGAAAAGCCCCAACTCCCTCAGCCTGTCCTCATAGCAGAGGTGCTGCAGCCCTCTGATCATCTTTGTGGCCCTCCTCTGGACTCTCTCCAACAGTTCCATGTCCTTCCTGTGCTGGGGGCTCCAGAACTGCACACAGTACTGCAGGTGGGGTCTGACAAGAGCAGAGTAAAGGGGGAGAATCACCTGCCTTGTGATTGGCCTGTGAGTGCTTGGTGCCAGCTCATGCACAGCTTTTCACCAGTACCCCCAAGTCCTTCTCCACAGGGCTGCTCTCCAGCCCTTCCCCACCCCCAGCTTGGACAGCTACCCAAGATTGCCCTGACCCAGCTGTAGGACCTTGCAGGTGGCCTTGTTGAACCTCCTGAGGCTCACACAGCCACTTCTGCAGCTTGTCCAGGCCTTTTATCTCTTCCCAGGTGCTCACAGAGGTGTCAAGGGTCAGACACAGCTACCAAGAGGTCCCAAACCCACCACCACCCCACCGTGCTCCAGAGCAGCCCCTGTGCTCACCACATCAATCTCAGTGTTGGAGTGGCCCATGTTGCAGACAATGCAGCTGTTCTTCATCCGGTCCAGATGTTCCCTGGTGACCACGTTCTTGTTACCTGCCAGACACCGAGACACCCTCAACCCCAAGTCAATGCCATGTTCACTCTCCCCCACCTTCAGGCCTTTCCTTTTGGAAGAAAATGGCCATGTGTGCTGGTTTGAACTAATTGGAGAATTTGAGTGAGGAATTAAGACTATTGGGTGAGAGAGGAAAACACAGGATGTCACTGCACCCCAGAGCTGCACTGAGAAAGGGGAAAAAAAGTGCTTTAAAAATTGAAACCCAAACATAGATAGGTCAGGTGGCTTCAGGCCTCTCTGGCTGCAGCTGCTCTTTGCATGGTTCCTTTGTCTCTGCCTTTTTGTAGCTGATCCTTAGTAATTCTACTAACTTCTTTTCCTACTGCTAACCCCCCTGGCTGATCTACCTCAGCTCATCTGCAGCATCAACAGGTGGTGAGATAAGATTGGGGAAGGGGGTAAAGGTGGTAGGGGGTGGTTGGTGACCCCTCTTGGGGATTTTGATCTCTGGGAGGGCTGTGATGTTTCTGTATTACCTTTTCACTGTATGTATCTGTAAATATCTGTTACACCTTGTAAATATCTGCTTGTATATTGTGCACTGCTGTAAATACAAAGCTTCATTTATCAGCTTCCAGTGTTCTGAGCCCTAGCCCGGGTTTATTTCAAAAGGTGGGGGTGTAGGTAACTGCCAAACCACTACACTTCCTCTGTCCCCTCAGTCTGTTGCATTTATGGGGCAGGAGCAGGACCCAGGGTTTGGCTTTGTTGAACCTCATCCCATTGGCCTCAGCCTATTGATGCAGCCTGAGCAGATCACTCTGCAGAGCCTTCTTAGCCTTCAGCAGATCAACACTCCCACCCAATATGCTATCATCTGCATAGTCAGATGGTTTCAGGCCTCTCTGGCTGCGGCTGCTCTTTGCGTGGTTCCTTTGTCTCTGCCTTTTTGTAGCTGATCCTTAGTAATTCTACTAACTTCTTTTCCTACTGCTAACCCCCCTGGCTGATCTACCTCAGCTCATCTGCAGCATCAACAGGTGGTGAGATAAGATTGGGGAAGGGGGTAAAGGTGGTAGGGGGTGGTTGGTGACCCCTCTTGGGGATTTTGATCTCTGGGAGGGCTGTGATGTTTCTGTATTACCTTTTCACTGTATGTATCTGTAAATATCTGTTACACCTTGTAAATATCTGCTTGTATATTGTGCACTGCTGTAAATACAAAGCTTCATTTATCAGCTTCCAGTGTTCTGAGCCCTAGCCCGGGTTTA
Source organism: Psilopogon haemacephalus (assembly GCA_013396835.1). Classification (NCBI taxonomy): domain Eukaryota; kingdom Metazoa; phylum Chordata; class Aves; order Piciformes; family Megalaimidae; genus Psilopogon; species Psilopogon haemacephalus. The sequence goes on from VWZI01014464.1 coordinate 205,349, forward strand.
TTTCAAAAGGTGGGGGTGTAGGTAACTGCCAAACCACTACACTTCCTCTGTCCCCTCAGTCTGTTGCATTTATGGGGCAGGAGCAGGACCCAGGGTTTGGCTTTGTTGAACCTCATCCCATTGGCCTCAGCCTATTGATGCAGCCTGAGCAGATCACTCTGCAGAGCCTTCTTAGCCTTCAGCAGATCAACACTCCCACCCAATATGCTATCATCTGCATAGTCAGATGGTTTCAGGCCTCTCTGGCCTGTGGCTGCTTCTCTTGCATGGTTCTTTTGCCTCTGCCTTTTGTAGCTGACTGTTAATAATTCTACTAACTTCTTTCCTACTACTAACCCCCCTGGCTGATCTATCTCAGCTCATCTGCAGCATCAACAGGTGGTGAGATAAGACTGCGGAAGGGAGGAAAGGTGGTAGGGGGTGGTTGGTTACCCCTCTTGGGGATTTTGATCTCTGAGAGGGCTGTGGTGTTTCTGTATTACCTTTTCACTGTATATATCTGTAAATATCTGTTATATCTTGTAAATATCTGCTTGTATATTGTGCATTGCTGTAAATATAAAGCTTCATTTATGAACTTCCAGTGTTCTGAGTCCTAGCCTGGGTTATATCAACACGTGGGGGGGCAGATAAATGCTGAACAACCACACCATGGCTATGGGCTGTGTATCCACAATGTCCTCCTGCCCTGGGGACCACTAACCTGTGCAGGTGATGACGATGTCCACTTGTCTAATGACTTCGTTCAGCTTCACAAGCCGGAACCCATCCATGCTAAGAGCAGAGGAAGGGTAAAAGGAGTTTGAGATGCAGCAAAAGTAGGTCCAATGCAAAGGAAAACAAAACAAAACAAAACAAAACCCACCACATAAACAAAACCACAAAGCAAAAAACCCAAAGCCAAAATCTCAGAAGATTCTTAGATGCTCACTCGAACTTCGTAATGCCGGAGTGGGGACAAAGAAATGCAACTGGTGAAGGCCCAAGTCCCCCAGGGCATTGGGAGAGTTTTCTGAAGTGAAAAGGGATTTTTTGGTTTTTTTGGGGTGAGTTTCCCATTTTCTGTCAAGGCTTCCACATCTGTAGATCTCAGTTCTCAGCTGAGATGAGTTTTCACAGAACCAGAGAATAGAATCATAGAATCAGTCAGGGTTGGAAGGGACCACAAGGATCATCTAGTTCCAACCCCCCTGCCATGCCCAGGGACACCCTACCCTAGATCAGGCTGCCCACAGCCTCATCCAGCCTGGCTGCAAACACCTCCAGGGATGTGGTCCCAACCACCTCCCTGGGCAACCCATTCCAGGCTCTCACCACTCACATGCTCAACAACTTCCTCCTCACCTCCAGTCTGAATCTCCCCACCTCCAGCTTTGCTCCATTCCCCCATGTTCTGTCACTCCCTGAGAGCCTAAAAAGTCCCTCCCCAGCTTTTCTGTAGGCCTCCTTCAGATACTGGAAGGCCACAATAAGGTCACCTGGGAGCCTTCTCTTCTCCAGCCTGCACAGCCCCAACTCTTTCAGTCTGTCCTCACAGCAGAGGTGCTGCAGCCCTCCGAGCATCCTCGTGGCCCTTCTCTGGACACACTCCAGCATGTCCACATCCCTCTTGTAACAGGGGCTCCAGAACTGGATGCAGTACTCCAGGTGGGGTCTCACCAGAGCAGAGTAAAGGGAGAGAATCACCTCCCTCGACCTGCTGGCCACACTTCTCCTGATGCAGCCCAGGATCTGGTTAGCTCTCTGGGCTGCAAGTGCACACTGCAAGCTGCTGCTCCTGCAAAGCACAGCCAGAAGGTGCAGATAGGTCCTCCTGCTGCAGAATCCTTTCTGCCAGGCATTTAGCATCATGGAATCATAGTGTGGTTTGGGTTGAAAGGACCTTTCAAGGTCATCCAGTCCAACCCCCTTGAAGTCAGCAGGGACATCTGCAACTAGAGCAGGTTGCTCAGAGCCCCAAAAAACCTGACCTGGAATGGTTCCAACTCTCTGAGCAATTTGGGACAGAACCTTGCCACAAATAACATCTCCCCTCTTTGAGTTTAAACCATCACCTCTTGTCCTGTCAGAAGAGGCCCTGCCCAGAAGTCCATTCTGGAGCTTTCCCGTAGACCCTCTTGAATTCCTGAAAGGCCTCCAGAAGGTCTCCCTGGAGCCTTCTCTTCTCCAGGCTGAACAAACCCAGTTCTCTCAGCCTGGCCTCACAGCAGAGAGCTTCCAGCTCTCACATCATTGCTGTGGCCTCCTCTGGCCCTGCTCCAACAGGTCCATGTCTGTCTTGTGCTGAGGGCTCCAGAGCTGGAACATCTTAAAACCACCCCAAACCATCCAAACTCTTCACAACCCATAGTCAGGCATCTCTGACATCTTCAGCAGTGCTGAGCTCTCAGCAGGTCCTTCCTGAACTCCCTCACCCAGGTGTACTCTGCACCCTGGGCAGAAGCCAGGATGTGTTTTGGGTATTCATTGAGAGTCCTCCTGAGAACTTTGCTTCTGTGACACCTGCAAACCCATGGATGCTACAGAAGACATTGGGATTTATCCTGCTGCTTGTCCCATTTCTTGTGTCTTGAACTCGTTGCAAACACCACGGACACATGGTGTGGAGTCAGGAAAGGGATTGCTCCAAATGCCCAAATTCCCAGTGAAGGATGTGGGTGTGCCACCTGTGGAGGTCACCAAGCTATCCATAAGATGCTCAGCTCTGCTAGTTAAGCAGGGTTCATTAGCTTCTTCATCCTGACAGCCCTCTGAAAGCCTGGCGTTAGGAGGAGGTTGTGGCTTTGAGGTAGCTCAGGGTGGTCTGGGGACTCTGCTTTCACGGTCACATCCCTTCTCTGCACCAAAAGCCAACCTGGAGGAGCCTGGAGGAACCAAGGTGGGGTGTGACTGCAACGTGTCCATGCAAGGGGACAGCCACTGTGCTCTCATGCTCCTGGTGCTAGCAAGGAGAGGTTCATGATGCAAATGTGATGGTGAACCACAAAGTATTCCCTTGGTGAGGAGTCTGTGCACTACAATAAAGCCCAAGGTTGCTCTCCAAAGGTCACATTTCACTCCCAACATCCTTTCAAGATGCATCACTGACCTCTTGTGAGCCACATCAAGGCCAGGTTGGATGAGGCCTTGAGCGACCTGTCCTAGCGGGAGGTGTCCCTGCCTATGGCAGGGGGTTGGAACTGGATGAGCTTTGAGGTCCCTTCCAACCTAAACCATTCCATGATTCTATGACATCACCAAACCCTTGGTCACTGAGGTGATGATGGTGCAAGCTGGCACATGGGACACAGGTAAACTGAGTGATGCTTTAGCAGAAGAACCATCTTTTGGCTTGAGCAGAAGAACTGTCTTTTGGCTGTAGGAGGAAGGTCAGGGCTCCTGCAAAGCTGCTCTGAGGAGGGACCACTGCTTTGTCCCTGGTTGTGTTTTTCCCCCTGGGAAAATAAAAGGCTACAGAAGAAGCTGGGCTTGGTGGGACTGCTTACCAGGCCTGCAGGGCACAGATTGGATCGATCTCTGTCACGTACACTATGGAGCCCATGGCCTTCAGAGCAGCACAGCAGCCCTTTCCAACCTGGGGAGGAGAAGAGCACAGAGTTGGGGAGGTGAGATGCTGAGAGCTCAGGAGGCACTTGAGCATCCCTGTGGCCACAGGAAGCACAGAGGATGACTCTTGCTGTCACAGAATTGTCTTGGGTTGGAAGAGACCTTTAAGGTCATCGGGCTCAACCACGAACCCAGCACTGCCAGGACACCACTAACCCATGGCCCTCAGCACCACACCTCCAGAGCTTTGAAATCCCTCTGGGGATGTGGACTCCCAGGCTCCAGCACCCTCAAAGGCAACAAATTTCTCCTGGGCTCCAGTTTGTGCCCATTGCCCCTTGTGCTGTCACTGGTCAGCACTGACAGGAATCTGGCCCCATCCTCTTGCCCCCCCCATGGTGCCTTTAGCTCTTGCTGAGCATTAAGAAGATCTTCACTTAGGCTGCTGTTCTCCAGGCTCAACACCCCCAGGGCTCTCAGCCTTTCCTCCTCACAGAGATGCTGCAGGCCCCTCAGCATCTTTGGAGCCTTTGCTAGACTCTCCATCAGTTCACTATCTCTGCTGAAGTCAGAGCCCAGAACTGGACCCAAAGGGCAAAGTAGAGGGGGAGGGAAACCTCCCTTGACCTGCTGGCCACACTCTTCTTCATAACCCCCAGGACATCATTTGCCTTCTTGGCCATGAGGACACACTGCTGGCTCATGGGCAACTTGTCTTGCTACTCGTGCCCTTCAAGACTGAGGTTTGTTTTCTGTTGAACAAACTGGCAAGCAAGAAAATCTTCACTTCTGGCAAGGCCATCAGCTCTGAAGGTCCCTGCAGATGCAGAGCAAAGCCCCAGAGGCCTTAAGAGCCCCAGCAGGCAAAGCCATGCAGAAGGCATGCCTGTGTTCCATGCAGCAACCACACAGGTGTAATGTGAAGCCCTTACCTCCCCGTAGCCACAAACCACCACTTGCTTTCCTCCAAACATCATGTCCGTGGTCCTCTTAAGGCTGAGGAAGAAATAAAAGGAACAGTTAAAGAGCAGCAGTAGAACCTGTTCCAATCATGATGCGGTGAAGGACAATAGGTTCATGGTTTCTCCTCCTCAATGCCATGGCTGCATCCCTGAGGACCCAAAGAGCACCTAAAAACAATGTGGTGAGGGACAGTGGGTGCTGGTTGCATCCCTGAGTTGCATCCCTGGTTACATCCTTGAGGAGGGGGTCCCCAACTACATCTCTGAGGATATGCAGCAATTCTGGGTGCAGAGAGGACCCAAAGAGCACCTGAAAATGATGTGGTGAAGCACAATGGTCCCTTCATGATGTGCTCCTGCTCAACACCATGGCTGCATCTGCTCAACACCATGGCTGCATCCCTGAGGACCCAAAGAGCACCTGAAAATGATGTGGTGAAGGACAATGGTCCCTTCATGCTTTGCTCCTCAACACCATGGCTACATCCCTGAGGAACTAAAGAGCACCTGAAAATGATGTGGTGAAGAACAATGGTCCCTTCATGGTTTGCTCCTGCTCAACACCATGGCTGCATCCCTGAGGAACTAAAGAGCACCTGAAAACGATGTGGTGAAGGACAATGGTCCCTTCATGATGTGCTCCTGCTCAGCACCATGGCTACATCCGCTCAACACCATGGCTACATCCCTGAGGACCTAAAGAGCACCTAGAAACAATGTGGTGAAGCACAATGGTCCCTTCATGGTGTGATCTTGCTCAACACCATGGCTGCATCCCTGAGGACCCAAAGAGCACCTGAAAATGATGTGGTGAAGCAAAATGGTCCCTTCATGGTGTGCTCCTGCCCAAGACCATGGCTGTATCCTTGAGGGCCTAAAGAGCACCTGAAATCGATGTGGTGAAGCACAATGGTCCCTTCATGGTGTGCTCCTCCTCAAGACCATGGCTGTATCCTTGAGGGCCTAAAGAGCACCTGAAATCGATGTGGTGAAGCACAATGGTCCCTTCATGCTTTGCTCCTCCTCAACACCATGGCTGCACCCCTGAGGGCCTAAAGAGCGCCTGAAAATGATGTGGTGAAGGACAATGGTTCCTTCATGGTGTGCTCCTCCTCAATACCATGGCTGCATCCCTGAGGACATGCAGCAATTGTGGGTGCAGAGAGGACCCAAAGGGCACCTAAAGAAGATGTGTTGAAGGACAATGGTCCTTTATGGTTTGCTGCTGATTGCATCCCTGCATGGCATCCCTGGCTGCATCCTTCACGAGTTGCAGCATGGTTGCATCCCTGAGGACATGCAGCAATTCTGGGTGCAGAGAGGATTTGACTTTTTGCTTCGGTTCTACCAGTGAAACACAACAAAGAGGAAGGATTTGGGGGTCTGGATCTTTTTTTTTTTCCTTGGGTCCTTTTGCTTTGGTTCTCCAGAAATACTGAAAAATCTTTCCCCAAACTATTTATTTCTTCCTTTGGGGGTGGGGTGGGTGTGTTTAAGATCAATCTACGGCCAGAATCTCAGAGCTTCCCACAACTCAAGCTCTCCCCCTTCCAGTTGGTTTCTTTCTGGTTCCTCCCTAGGAGTGTCCTACATTTGGGTCTATTTTTAGCAGCAGTAAATAGGTCAGCAGTGCTGGGAAGGTGAAATTCCCTCGCATTGCCCAAAGAACTTCACTCAGAACCTCTGCTCAGCTCCTCCCTTGACCCAATTTCAGATGCCTTGGGCCACACAACTCCCAAATCTACCTACCCATGAGGTCCATCCTCCATCACAGATAAAGAAGCTTTTAGAGGTCTGAATATTTCTGAGCTGCATCTTGCTACACAGGCAATGGGGAGCTAAATGTTGTGCCCTCGAGTCCAAACCTGAGGGCAGCCAACCCCACTGCAGAAGGCTGCCTTGGGGGTCTTGAACCCTGTGACCACAGAGACACCATGTCCTGGACTGCATTAACAGAAGTGCTGCCAGCAGGGCAAGGGAACTGATTCTGCCTCTTGACTCTGCTCTCCTCAGACCCCACCTGCAGTACTGTGTGCAGTTCTGGAGCCCCCAGCACAGGAAGGACATGGAACTGCTGGAGAGAGTCCAGAGGAGGGCCACAAAGATGCTCAGAGGGCTGCAGCACCTCTGCTATGAGGACAGGCTGAGAGAGTTGGGGCTTTTCAGCCTGGAGAAGAGAAGGCTTTGAGGAGACCTTATAGTAGCCTTCCAGTATCTGAAAGGGGCCTACAGGAAGGCTGGGGAGGGACTATTTGCAACGTCTTGTAATGACAGGACGAGGGGGAATGGTTTAAACTGGCAGAGGGGAGATTTAAATGGGATTTTAGGAGGAAGTTCTTTCCAGTGAGGGTGGTGAGACACTGGAGTGGGTTGCCCAGGGAGGCTGTGTCTGCTCCTTCCCTGGAGGTGTTGAAGGCCAGGCTGGATGAGGCCTTGAGCTACTTGATCTACTGGGAGGTGTCCCTGCCTATGGCAGGGGGCTGGGACTGGGTGAGCTTTGAGGTCCCTTCCAACCTAAACCATTCCATGATTCTAAGACTGACAGCCCTGCCAGATGGACTTTGGTTCCACAGGAGGAGACATTCATATGTTGGCAAGGAACCAAGACCTGGAGATGTTAAGACTCGACTAAACTTTGAGCCATACCAACAGGAAAAGTCTTTCCCCCTAAGCAGGTTCCTCTCCATGGAGGGTTCCTCCTCCACACCACAACTGCCTGACACAGATGATCTTCAGAGGTCCCTTCCAAGCCCACCCTGCTGGGATTCTGAGTGACCCTGTGACAGGTTGGGGTGGCCTTGTACATACCCATCCAGGATGGACTCTCTGCAGCAGTAGAGGTTGTCAAACTTCTGCTTTGTGACCGAGTCGTTGACATTCATGGCTGGGACACAGAGCTTCCCCGCTTTGGACAGCTGGTACAGCCTGGTGTGGGAACACAATCACAGACAGATCCTCAGTGGGGAAAGATTTCTGTGCTCTCCACTGTGTTGGGTGCTCTTCAGGTCCTTGTTTTGTTGGAGGTGAGGAGCAGACTTCTGGAGGGTCAAAGACAAACCCCTAACGAGGAGCTCTTCATGGCAGGAGGAGGAATCACACTCTTCCTACCACAGGTGTTTGGACCTGAAGTTCTTTATGGTGAGGGTGGTGAGACACTGGAATGGGTTGCCCAGAGGTTGTGTCTGCTCCCTCATTGGAAGCACAAATCCAAGCTGGGCAGTGAGTGGCTGGAGAGCAGCCCTGAGGAGGGGGACTTGGGGGTTCTGCTGGATGAGAAGCTCAACATGAGCCAGCAGTGTGCACTTGCAGCCCAGAAAGCCAACCAGAGCCTGGGCTGCATCAGAAGTGTGGCCAGCAGGTCGAGGGAGGTGATTCTCCCCCTCTACTCCACCCTGGTGAGACCCCACCTGGAGTACTGCATCCAGTTCTGGAGCCCCTGGGACAAGAGGGATGCTGAAGTGTGCCACGAGGATGCTCAGAGGGCTGCAGCTGCTCTGCTGTGAGGACAGACTGAAAGAGTTGGGGCTGTGCAGTCTAGAGAAGAGGAGGCTCCCAGGTGACCTTCTTGTGGCCTTCCAGTATCTGAAGGGGGCATACAAAAGAGCTGGGGAGGGACTTCCTAGGCTATCAGGGAGTCACAGGACTGGGGTAATGGTGCAAAGCTGGAGGTGGGGAGATTCATATTGGATGTGAGGAGGAAGTTGTTGAGCATGAGAGTGGTGAGAGCCTGGAATGGGTTGCCCAAAGGGGTGGTTGGGGCCACATCCCTGGAGATGTTTAAGGCCAGGCTGGATGAGGCTGAGGCCAATCTGATCTAGGGTAGGGTGTCCCTGGGCATGGCCGGGGCGGGGGGCTGGGAGTGGATGATCCTTGTGGTCCCTTCCAACCCTGACTATGATTCTAAGTGTTCAAGGCCAGTTTGGATGAGGCCTTGAGTGACCTGTTCTAGTGGGAGGTGTCCCTGCCTATGGCAGGGGGTTGGAACTGGATGATCTTTGAGGTCACTTCCAACCTAAACCATTCTATGATTCTATGACCTGTTCCCATCCCTAGTGAAGAACAAGTAAGAGGCATCTCATAAAAAACATCTCATCAGCTCAGAAGGTGCCCTAGACTCCACAACTGCTGATATTTTGACCACCCTCTGATGTCCTCAAAAGGACAACATCCCCAATCCTGCTTCAGACACCACAGGGTGAGAGCTCCTGCAGCTGAAGAGAAATAGGAATGGTCCCAGATGAGGAACATTCCCAACAAGGTGAAGCTCCTGCGCTCAACACCTGAGTCAAAACATCCATTTGAGCTTAACCACTGAGATGTTGTGCAAGAAACAAGCTGGGTGAGGAGGACATCAACCTGACCTCCCACTTCTGAGAGCAGACCCAGCCTCTGACAGACCCAAAGCCACTAAAAACAGACCTAAAAGCTTCACTGAGGCTACGAAGAGCATCTCAAAATCACCTCCCTCCTCCAGCCCTTGGAAAGGAGAAGATGTTCTCTTGGTGGGGCTGTACAGACCACCTCCAGTTTTCTCCCCAGTGTCTCTTTGTCTTCTGAAAGTGAGGGGCTATGTTCCCTGCATGGCTGCACTGATACCACCCACCTCAGAGAACAACCTTGCTCCTGGAATGAGACCTTCATTCTTGCACACTGATTTTGCCCAGTTTGGGAACAATTCATTGAATCCCGGAACTCCAGCATGGTGGGGGTTGGAAGAGACCTCTGGAGATCATCCAGTTCAACCCTACTTGCTAAAGCAGGGTCACCCACAGCAGCTTGCACAGGATCACAATGGACAGGTGGGGTTGGAATCTCTCCAGAGAAGGAGATTCTACAACCTCTCTGGGCAGCCTGCTCCAGGGCTTCACCATCCTCACAGCAAAGAAGTTTCTCCTGATGGGACCTTCTGGGTTTCAGTTTGCTCCCATTGCCCCTTGTCTTGTCACTGAGCACCACTGGCACTGGCTCCATCCTCTTGTTCCCCACCATTTAGCTCTTGCTGATATTGAGCAGATCCCCTCTTAGGCTGCTCTCCTCCTGGCTCAACAGCCCCAGAACTCTCAGTTTTTGCTCCTCACAGAGATGCTCCAGGCCCCTCAGCCTCCTCTGGACTCTCTCCAGTAACTCCCAATCTCTCTGGAACTGGGGAGCCCAAAACTGGACTCAGGAGTCCAGCTATGGCCTCCCTATGCCAGAGCAGAGGGGGAGGAGAACCTCCTTTAACCTGCTTTCCACATTCTTCTAGATGGACATCATTGGCCTTCTTGGCCATGAGACCACACTTCTGGCTCATGATCACCTTATCCCCCAGCACTGCCAGGTCCTTCTCTGTGGAGCTGCTTCCCAGCAGGTCACTCCTCACCTGTACTGCTGCAGGAGTTTGTTCCTTCCCAGAGGCAGGACGCTACACTTGCCCTGGTTGAACTTCCCATGCTACAACTAAGATCAGGTCCTTTTCTTGACCCCACTTGGCCTCAGACCTCAGCCAGGTCCTTCCTCATCTCATGTATCTTGCTTCCCTCTTTCAAAGGCTCCCTGCACCTCTCAGCCAGCTTCAAGAGCTGCAGCCAAGCCTTTCTCCCTGCAAAACCAAAGCCAAAAGCAGGCTCTGCTGCTCTTCTTCTCAGTCTTCTGTCACCTGTGAGAGGGTTAACCCCACTGGAGAACCACCTCTGGTAACCCTGGGAGCCACTTGTCCTATCAATCTGCTTCTGTTGCAGCCCAATGGGCCAAAGGGTGGTTCCACTTTTCTGGAGTCCCACCTCAACATGAAGCTCATTTCCTCTTCCCAAATCTCACTTCTTCTCATAGATCTAGCTCAGAACTACACTTTTGACCTTCTCCACAGCCCATCCCTTGTGCAATGCCCTCAGCCTTTCCTCTTTTCCACTGCCCTCATGTCTCAAGGTGTTTGGGCACTACTTCCACCCATGCAATGGTGGATGACTTTAGAGCTCTTTTCCAACCTTCATGGTGCTTTAACTCCTCATCTCGAGTTCAGAGCAGGAGTTGCAGGTTGCCTTCAATGAACCAGCTCTTGAGGAAGAGCCAAATCCAAGCTGAAGGAGAATCATACATCAGGAGGTTCTGTGTTCACTCTGTGGCATCTTACAGCTCAGGGATCATTTGCTACCGGTGCCTTGAGGCAGAAGATGCTTTTTTGGTCCACCCTCTCCTGTTACCTGTGGACACCAGTCACGCTCTCCTCTACGATCCCCTTGATCTTCTTAAACATGTTGGGGTACTTCTTGTAGATCCAGTGAGTGAGATCTCCTCCATCATCCAAGATCTGCAACAAAACCAACTGCAAAGTCACTGCGCTGAAGATCCAGCAAGGGCTGCTGACTCCAAAATGGTACAAAGGACAGGAGGAGGGTGAAGAAAGAGAAGGAGGAAATAAGAGGAAAAGGATGAAGAAGAAGGAGCAAGGAAGAGGAGGATGGAGAACGAGGAAGGAAGAGGAGGATGAATAAAGAAGATGAAGAGAGGAGGGTGAAAGAAGATGGAGAGGAAGGAGGCTGGAGAAGGATGGAAGGTAGAAGAAGGGGAGTGGAGAAAGGAGGATGGAGAAAGAAACTGGAGAGAGGAGGGTGAAGAAGGATGAAGGCAGAGAAGGATGGAGGAAGAAGAAGATGGAGGAGGATGCAGACAGGGGTGAAGGAGGATGGAGAGGGAGTGGGATGGAGGAGGAAGAGGATGGAGAATGAAGGATTGAGAAGGAGGATGGAGAGGGAGGAGAATGGAGGAGGACAAGAATGGAGAACAAAGGATTGAGAAGGAGGATGGAGGGGGAGTGGGATGGAGGAGGAGGAGTATGGAGAACGAAGGATTGAGAAGGAGGATTGTGTTGGTTTGAGCTAGTTGGAGAATTTGAGTGAGAAATTAGACTATTGGCTGAGAGAGAGTTAAACAACGCAGTGTCACTTCACCCAGTTTCACTGAGACAGAGAAAAAAAACTGTTTTGAGAAACGTTCTCCAAACATGAGATAGGCAGTGTGCTTGCAGAGGGCCAGTCTGGCTTGGGTCTGTGCTGGCTCCAGCAGCTTTTTTCCTTTGTCTCTTCTTGGTCTTGCTGGCTGAATTCAGAGTTAAATCACTAAAACGACTAACTCCTGCTCCTATTACTAATTTCCCTGATCTTCAGTTTATCTGCAGCATCATCAAGTGGTGAGATAAAGCTGGGGGAAGGGGGGAAAGGTGGTAGGGGGGTTTGGTTATCCTCTCTTGGGGATTTTGGTCTCCAGGAGGGGTGTGGTGTGTATATTACCCTTTTTACTGTATATTTCTGTAAATATCTGTTATATCTTGTAAATATTTGCTTGTATATTTGCATTGCTGTAAATATAAAGCTTCATTTATTAACTTCCAGTGTGTTTTTCTGAGTTTTAGCCGGGGTTTAAAAAGGTGGGGGGGGTAGGTCACTGCAAACCCACTACAAGGATGGAGAGTGAGGAGGGATGGAAGAGGAGGAGGACGGAGAATGAAGGATTGAGAAGGAGGATGGAGAGGGAGGAGAATGGAGGAGGAGGAGGAGAAGGATGGAAAATGAAGGATTGAGAAGGAGGATGGAGAGGGAGGAGAATGGAGGAGGAGGGGGAGAAAGATGGAGAATGAAGGATTGAGAAGGAGGATGGAGAGGGAGGAGGGATGGAAGAGGAGGAGGATGGAGAACGAAAGATTGAGAAGGAGGACGGAGGAAGAGGGTAATGGAAAAGGAGGAGGATGGAGAAGAAAGAGGATGGAGAATGAGGAGGAGGATCACCCTCTTTGCATGTTACCCACACCAGCATTCAAGACTTCTGACTGCCAAGCCCTCCTAGATGTCAGCTCTGGACAGAAGCATCTCTGCTTGTTGACTTGAAGTGGAGCTCAGCAGAGACCTTCTGCCACACATGTCTGCAGCATTCCCCCCAGCATCTGCAGCCACTCAGGAAAAATCATTTGTCCCACCATGCTCCTCTGGCAGAAGCCACATTGAGGGCACAAAGATCATGTTCCTGGACTTTGCCATGCTGTGCCATGGTGGCTTCAAGGAGCCACCATGCTGACATCCATCGGCAAAGAGTTACTTGCAAACACTACATACTGGTTGTATAGGGTAGAGATTGTGCCCCTGAACTGGGCACTGGTGAGGCCACACCTCAAAACTCGGGGTCAGTTTTGGGCCACTCCCTCCAAGAAGGACATTGAAGGACAGGAACAGGTCCAAAGAAGGGCAATGAAGATGGTGAAGGGTTTGGAGAACAAGGAGAAGGATGTGGGGAGCTTTTGAGGAGCACCTGAGAGACCTGGGGTGGCTCAGCCTGGTAGAAAAGAAGCTGAGGAGAGACCTTATGGATCTCTACAAGTCCAAGAAAGGAGGCTGGAGCCAGGTGAGGGTTAGTTTCTTCTCCCAGGAGATGGGAAGTAACAACCTCAAATTGTCCAGGGCACATTTAGGTTGGACACAAGGAACAATTTTGTCCCCTTGAGGGCTGTCAAGGCCTGGCCCAGACTGCCCAGGGCAGTGGTGGAGTCCCCATCCCTGGAGGGCTTTCAAAGCTGTGCAGATGTGATGCTTAGTGCCATGGTTTGGTGGTCATTTGGCAGTGCTGGGTTAAGAGTTGGACTGTATGATCTCCTAGTTCTTTTACAACCAAAACCCATTCCATAACCACAACTTTTTCCCCTATAAATGGCAGCACTTTTCCCTGATGGTGAAGGTTGTGGGCAGCAGCTGCTCCTCCATGAACATCTGGAGAGCACACACTGTCCTGCCAGAGCACCAGGACTGGGTGATAGGTTAGACTGGATGATCTTGGAGGTCTCTTCCAAACTGTCTTATTCTATTCTATTACAACGCTATTCCAATTCTATTCTAATTATTTTCTAGTCTTAATTTAATTCTAATTTTAATTTAATTCTAATTCCATTCTAATTCTAATTGCATTCTAATTCTAATTCTATACTAATTCTAATTCTATTCTAATTCTAATTCTAATTCTAATCCTAATCCAATTCTAATTCTAATTCTAATTCTAAT
>VWZI01014464.1:219132-230479 GCA_013396835.1 Psilopogon haemacephalus
CTCCAGGCTGAAAAGCCCCAACTCTCTCAGCCTGTCCTAATCCTAATCCAATTCTAATTCTAATTCTATTCTAATTCTAATTCTAATCTAATTCTAATCTAATTCTATTCTAATTCTAATGCAGACCCAACTTTGGAACAGGCTCCCCAGAGAGGCTGTGGAGTCTCCTTCTCTGGAGACTTTCAAGGCCCATATGCATGCATTCCTCTGTGACCTGAGCTAGATTGCCTGGTCCTGCTCTGGCAGAGGGGTTGGACTTGATGAGCTCTTTGGGTCACCTCCAACTCCTGACATCCTGTGATCCTGTGAATCTCCAGGGAGGCCTCAGATCCACCTCCTCCTTCACAGGCTGGAGGGCAGGTAAGGGTTAATTGGGCTGAGCAAATCTCCTGGGCCAGCTGAGGTAGGACTTCAGCATCCTGCTCCTGGGATGTCTTCATTTCATTAATCCCAATTTAATAGGGCACTTAACACTCTTTCTCCCAGGAATTTCAGGAGGGTTCACCTTTCCTAGGATGCAAAATCACTTTCAACCAAAACCCTGGAGGAACTGGCTTTGGATGGAAGGTCCCCCCTGTAAAGCAGCCCTCAATGGCCAACAGCAATGCCTGTGCCTGAACCTCCATAACTTCCTGTGCTAAAAATGTCCTCTCCTTTCAGTTCAGTTCTTCCCAGATGTTTTGTTTTTTTTTTTTTCTTTGATGTGCAAAGGAACCTTGGTAGGGAAAAGCAGCTGCTGTAGATGTCAGCCTTGTCCTGCTTCTCACTGCTGCTGCCTGAGCATGGAATAACAGAATGGTGTTGAGCTGGAAGAGACTTTTCAGATCACTGAGTCCAACCATTAAGGCAGCACTGCCAAGTGACTACCAAACCATGTCCCTCAGCACCACATCTCCATGGCTTTGAAAGCCCTCCAGGGATGAGGACTCCACCACTGCCCTCGGCAGCCTGGGCCAAGGCTTCCCAGCCCTCAAATGGAAGAAATTGTTCCTCATGTCTAACAAAACTTCCCTTGGGGCAACTGGAGCCCATTTACTCTCATCCTATGAGTTAGAATCATAGAATCAGTCAGGGTTAGAAGGGACCATAAAGATCACCTAGTTCCAACCCCTCTGCCATGCCCAGGGACACTCTACCCTAGATCAGGTCATAGAATCATAGAATGGTTTAGGTTGGAAGGGACCTCCCATCCCAGTTCAGCCTCCCCGACCCCAGTTCAGCTCCTCCCAGTCCCAGTTCCAACCCCCCTGCCACAGGCAGGGACACCTCCCACTAGAACAGGTCGCTCAAGGCCTCATCCAACCTGGCCTTGAACACTTAGAATCATAGAATCAGTCAGGGTTGGAAGGGACCACAAATATCATCTAGTTCCAACCCCCCTGCCATGCCCAGGGACACCCTACCCTAGATCAGGCTGCCCACAGCCTCATCCAGCCTGGCTGCAAACACCTCCAGAGAAGTGGCCCAAACCACCTCCCTGGGCAACCCATTCCAGGCTCTCACCACTCTCATGCTGAAGAACTTCCTCCTCACATCCAGTCTGAATCTCCCCACCTCCAGCTTTGCTCCATTCCCCCTAGTCCTCTCACTCTCTGACAGCCTAAAAAGTCCCTCCCCAGCTTTTCTGTAGGCNCCTCTGGGAGAAGAGACCAACCCCCACCTGGCTTCAACCACCTTTCAGGGAGTTGTAGAGAGGCAGAAGCTCTCCCCTCAGCCTCTTTTTCTCCAGGCTGAACAACTGCAGGTCCCTAAGCTACTTCTCAGAATTCTTGTGCTTTATTCTCCTCCCTCCACTTGCCCACCAAGAGGGATAACCTCCAAACCAATTCTTTTGGCAGGACTTCATCAACCTCCCTCTCGATTTTAGCACGTCCATCTTGGTTCAGAGCATGCTGGAGTCATCACAACTCCAAAAAACACCTTCCCATCACTCCATGCCTGCAGGAACAATTCTCTCTTTAGAGCACAAGAAGAACATGGAACTGCTGGGGAGAGTCCAGAGGAGGGCCACGAAAATGATCAGAGGGCTGGAGCACCTCTGTTATGAGGACAGGCTGAAAGAGTTGGGGCTTTTCAGCCTGGAGAAGAGAAGGCTTCCAGGAGACCTTATAGCAGCCTTCCAGTATCTGAAGGGGGCCTACAGGAAGGCTGGGGAGGGACTATTCACAAAGTCTTGTAATGACAAGACGAGGGGGAATGGGTTCAAACTGGCAGAGGGGAGATGGGATGTTAGGAGAAAGTTCTTCACAGTGAGGGTGGTGAGGCACTGGAACAGGTTGCCCAGGGAGGTTGTGTCTGCTCCCTCCCTGGAGGTGTTCAAGGCTAGGCTGGATGAGGTCTTGAGTGTCCTGATCTAGTGGGAGGTGTCCCTGCCTATGGCACAGGGGGGTTGGAACTGGATGATCTTTGAGGTCTCTTCCAACCTAAGCCATTCTATGATTCTATGAAAGGACCATCAACAGCACTTGGAGAAAGGACCATCAACAGCTCTGGAGTTGAATCAGGGTTGGACATGAGGAACAATTTCTTCTACAAAAGGGTTGTCAAGGCCTGTCCCAGGCTGCTCAGGGCAGTGGTGGAGTCCCCATCCCTGCTGGCCCTTCAAAGCCATGTAGATGTGGTGCTGAAGGATACGGCTTGGTGTTGATGACCTTAAAGGTCTCTTCCAACCAAAATGATTCCATGATTCCTTGCTTGACTACTCAGATTTCTGGACTGTGAGACGCCTCTGTTTATTTTCATGGGGTGTACAAGGTCAGCTCCATCTCTGCCTGGACTGAGAGCTGGTGGAGACCAGTGAAGCAACGCTCACAGGCCTCCTGGGCTGTGTTCCAAGTCCTGATGTGAAGTCCTCGTGGCTTACAGCAAGCTGCTGAGCTGCTCTGACCTATTTTGCTTTCTCTGAAGCAGAAATAGTCATTAAAGACGACAAAATCTGGAAGTGGAGGCACATTTCCTTGTTACTTCCATCTCAGGTCAACAGTCACTTTTCACAGAGGGAAGACCATTCTTGACCGTGAGGGTGGTGAGACACTGGAACAGGTTGCCCAGAGGTCCCTGGAAGTTTTCAGTGTCATTGAAGAGAATCACAGCATAGAATCATTTTGGTTGGAAGATACCATGAAGATCCCCAAGTCCAACCATTAACCCAGCACTGCCAGGTCGCCGCCAAACCATGGCCCTCAGCACCACATCTACATGGCTTTGGAACCCCCTCCAGGGATGGGGACTCCACCACTGCCCTGAGCAGCCTGGGCCAGGCCTTGACAACCCTTTTGGAGAAGAAACTGTTCTTTCTGTCCAACCTAAGCCTTCCTTTAGGCAATTTGAGGACATTTCCTCTTCTCCAATCATGGATAATGGGCCACGAAGATGCTCAGAGGGCTGGAGCACCTCTGCTATGAGGACAGGCTGAGAGAGTTGGGGCTTTTCAGCCTGGAGAAGAGAAGGCTTCCATGAGACCTTTTAGTAGCCTTCCAGTATCTGAAAGTGGCCTACTGGAAGGCTGGGGAGGGACTATTCACAAAGTCTTGTAATGACAGAACGAGGGAGAATGGGTTCAAACTGGTGGAGGGGAGATTTAAACTGGATGTTAGGAGGAAGTTCTTCACAGTGAGGGTGGCAAGACAGTGGCACAGGTTGCCCAGGGAGGTTGTGGCTGCTCCCTCCCTGGAGGGGTTGAAGGCCAGGTTGGAGGAGGCCTTGAGCGACCTGATCTAGTGGGAGGTGTCCCTGCTTATGGCACAGGGGGGTTGGAACTGGCTGAGCTTTGAGGTCCCTTCCAACCTAAACCATTCTATGATAAGAGATTGACACTCTGAGCAACCTGATCTAGTTGAAGATGTCCCTCTTACTTCAGGGGAGTCAGAACTAGATGATCTTTAAGGTCCCTTCCAACCTAAACCATTCCATGAATCTATGAAAATAGGTTCTACAAAGCTCACAGGCTTCCAGGAGCAGCAGCTCAGCCTCAGTCCTCCATGGGAACATATCTCCTTGATGGAGGAAGCTCCCAGTCTCAAGAGGAGAGAAAATATATGATGGGTGCTCTCCAAAGTTGCTATCAACACAAGGAGCAGAGTAGGTCCATCTTGCTTTAGTCTTGAGCCCAGATGGACCTTCTATATCCAAGTTTACCAGCTCCTCCCTCCAGAAATAATCATATGAAGAAGATCCTTCCCACACCTCTCCTTCACCCAGTGTCCAACTTCTTAACCCTAAATAAGTGGACCTCTAAAGTCTGATGTGAAAGTCCCTGGAAGAGCAACCTTGTCTAGTGGAAAGTGTCTCTGTCCATGGAAGTGGGCTCAGAACTAGGTGATCTTTAAGATCCCTTCCAACCCAAACCATTCCATGAATCTATGAAAACAGGTTAGATTTAGGCTTCTACAAAGCTCACAGGCTGCCAGCAGTAGCAGCTTAGCCTCAGTCCTCCATGGGGACATATCTCCTTGATGGAGGAAACTCCCAGTCTCAAGAGGAGAGAAAAAATATGATGGGTGCTCTCCAAAATTGCTATCAGCACAAGGAGCAGAGTAGGCCCATCTTGCTTTAGTCTTGAGCCCAGATGGACCTTCTGTATCCAAGTTTGCCAGCTCCTCTCTTCTGAAATAATCATATGAAGAAGATCCTTCCCACACCTCTCCTTCACCCAGTGTCCAGTGTCCTCCTTCTTAACCCTAAATAAGTGAACCTCCAAAGTCCAATGTGAAAGTCTCTGGAAGAGCAACCTGGTGTATGGCAGGGGGCTTAGAACTTAAGTGATCTTTAAGATCCCTTCCAACCCAAACCATTCCATGAATCTATGAACTGCCAGATCTGGTGCTCCTCAGCAAATGACTGAGCATGGGGAGGGACTGTTCACAAGGTCTTGTAATGACAGGACGAGGGGTAATGGGTTCAAATTGGCGGAGGGGAGATTTGAACAGGATGTTAGGAAGAAATTCTTCACAGTGAGGGTGGTGAGACACTGGAACAGGTTGCCCAGGAAGGTTGTGTCTGCTCCCTCCCTGGATGTGTTCAAGGCCAGGGCAGATGAGGTCTTGAGCGTCCTGATCTAGTGGGAGGTGTCCCTGCCTATGGTGGGGGGTTGGAACTGGATGATCTTTGAGGTCTCTTCCAACCTAAACCATTCTATGATTCTATGACTTCTGTGCTCCAGAAAGAGGTCTGATGGCTGGAGACACCTGGTGGAACCAAGGCACCTGAGAAGCACCTGGGAAAGAACTATCTGCATCTTCTGCTATGTTGCCTTCTTCACTAAGTGACATTTCTGCTGATAAATTATTCCTCCAAGAGAAGGAGAAAGCTGCTGTTGAGTCTAGACTCAAGACTCAACACTCCGCTAGCACGGGGGTGGATTTTTTGACATTTGTAATTCTTTTTAGAGGTGGAGAATGGCAGGGACCCAAAAAAAAAATCAAAAACACTTCAAAGAAGCTGCTGGTGGCAAACAAAGAATCCTCTGCCTTTGATCATCTCCTTTAGATAGAAGCTCCAGGGTTCAAAAGCTGTCAAGAAGCAGGAGGGAAAAAATACACATCTGACACCTCCCAATTATTCTGCTCACCTGCTTCAGAGTTCTTTTTGTTTCCCCCTAGAAACAAGGGCAGAAGAATCCAGCCAAAAAAAAGGAAATGGAGCTGGGCTACCTGCGGTCCTCTCCTCCTACACCTAAGAACCTGGGGTTTGTTCTGGAAAACAAGTAGGTGACAGAGCAAGGTGAGATAGCACAGAATCCCAGCATGGTTGAGGGTTGGAAGTGACCTCTGGGCATCAACCAATCCAACCCTCATGCTAAAGCAGGGTCGCCCACAGCAGCTTGCCCAGCACCACAACGGACAGGTGGGGTTGGAATCTCTGGAGAGAAGATGACTCCACGACCTCTCTGGACAGTCTGCTCCAAGGCTCCACCACTCTCAAAGTCAACAAGTTGCTCTTGATGGAATCTCCTGGGTTCCAGTTGGTTTTGAGAAGATCTCCTGTTAGGCTGCTCCAGCAGGGCAAGGGACATGGTTCTCCCCCTTTACTCTGCTCTCGTTAGACCCCACCTGGAGTATTGTGTGCAGTTCTGGAGCCCTCAGCACAGGAAGGACATGGAACTGCTGGAGAGAGTCCAGAGCACGGCCACAAAGATGATCAGAGGGCTGGAGCACCTCTGCTGTGAGAGTTGGGGCTTTTCAGCCTGGAGAAGAGAAGGCTTCCATGAGACCTTTTAGTAGCCTTCCAGTATCTGAAAGTGGCCTACAAGAGGGCTGGGGAGGGACTACTCACAAAGTCTTGTAATGACAGGACGAGGAGGAATGGGTTTAAACTGGCAGAGGGGAAGATTTGAATGGGATGTTAGGAGGAAGTTCTTCACAGTGAGGGTGGTGAGACACTGGAACAGGATGCCCAGGGAGGTTGTGGCTGCTCCCTCCCTGGAGGTGTTCAAGGCCAGGCTGGATGAGGTCTTGAGTGTCCTGATCCAGTTGGAGGTGTCCCTGCCTATGGCACAGGGGGGTTGGAACTGGATGATCTTTGAGGTCCCTTCCAACCTAAACCATTCTATGATTCTATGATTCTCCAGGCTCAACAGCCCCACAGCTCTCAGCCTTTCCTCCCCACAGAGATGCTCCAGCACCTCTGGAGCCTCCACTGGACTCTTCCCAGCAGTTCCTTTTCTCTCTTGAACTGAGGCCCCAGAACTGAACCCAAGACGCTAGCTGTTGCCTGACTAGGGCAGAGTAGAGGTGGAGGAGAACCTCCCTTGACTTGCTGACCACACTCTCAATAATGCCTCCTAGATAGGGAAGAAACACATCAACCATTGACCTTTCATGATCTCCACCATTTCAGTGCATTCCACGGTTTTAACCAGCGGTGTGAATTTAATCAAATATGGTAAACCAGATTCATAGAATGGTTTGGGTTGGAAAGGATCTCGAAGATCCCCTAGTTCCAACCCTCTAGAACTTCCAAACAACTAGATCAGGTGGCTCAATAGCTGCAACCTCTTCTCAGAACTGTTTAGGGGTCATTTTTCACTGGGTAGCTTAACTGAGTTTGGTTTCCACTGCAGCAAGTAACCCTGGAAGCAAAGGTGATGAACTTTGCACTAGTGCTGGGTTAGCAAATAGTTAACCAAAACCTGGCTTGGTGGGCAAGGTCCACATGCAGAAGTCATTTAACCCACCTTTCTCCCTGGCTTCAAACCAGCTGAGATAAACTGATGCCCTGCACTGTGTAGGTCACTGAGAAGCAGCTTGAGGGTCAGTGTTGTGGTAGCACCAAGCCTTAACTGCTAAGCTGGGTCTAAGCTAGGAGGAACACACAAACCAGCACTATACCCTACTCCTTCTCCTCCTCTTCCTCCTCCTTCTCTTCCTCCTCCTCCTTCTTCTCTTCCTCCTCCTCCTTCTTCTCTTCCTCCTCCTCCTACTTCTTCTTTTCATCCTCCTCTTCCTCCTCCTCCTCCTTCTACTCCTCCTCCTCAGCTGAGAGCTACCCAAGCCTCAGCACACAGCAAGCTCCCAACAATCAGCTCCCTCTCACCATGTTGGGCTGCCATCCTTCGACGTTGACGCAGCGATCGATGCACCACCAGAAGTCATCCTCAGACTCTCCCTTCCAGGCGAAGACAGGGAACCCTGGCACAGAGAAGGAGAGGGAGATGGGGTCTAACACAGCTGCAGTCATGCCCAGGGCCATCAGCCCTCCCTACACCCAGCTGTGATGGAACCAGGCTCCCCACAACATCTATCTTCTAGAAGAAGCCTGAGAAATACACAGTGAGGACACGCACGGGCAGGAGTCAGCTTTTACCTTCCTAATTCCTTCCTCTCCTCCAAGCACAAGCCCAGGCCACCAGATGAGAAGGCAACATCCCCCCCAATGACACCATTTGCTAGCAGAATCAAGGTTTCACTGCCAGTTGGATGTGCTACCTTCCTCTGAGGCACATCAACCACCAATGTGTCTGGAGATACTGTGCCTCACGACCAACTATTACTCAAGCTTCAGTGAGCAAGACCAAGTAACAGGCAAGGTGGTGGCTTTGGCTTCTTCTTGTGGGTCTCCCAAGGAGCATCTCAAGTGGGTTTGGATTAAGGAATCTCCCAACAGGATTTCAAGCAAGCATTGTTCCAAAAGGTTTTGGATTAATGCCTCTCTCAAGAAGATTTGGGTTAAGGAATTTCCCAACAGAGTTTGGATTAAGGAATGTTCCAAGGGGGTTTGGATTAAGGAATGTTCCAACAGGTTTGGATTAAGGCATCTCTCCACAAAGTTTAGATTAAGGCATCTCCCCACAAGGTTTAGACCAAGGCATCTCCCCACAAGGTTTAGACCAAGGAATGTTCTAAGGGGGTTTGGATTAAGGAATGTTCCAAGGGGGGTTGGATTAAGGAATGTTCCAAGGAGGGTTGGATTAAGGATTGTTCCAAGGGGATTTGGATTAAGGATTGTTCCAAGGGAGTTTGGATTAAGGCAACTCCAAAGGGAGTTTGTTTTAAGGAATCTTCCCACAAGGTTTAGATTAAGACATCTCCCCACAAGGTCTGGATTAAGGCATCTCCCAGCAGGGTTGGGATTAAGGCATCTCCCAGCTGGGCAGCAAGATGGACATCTTCTATTCTGTGAATGATGTCCCCTCAGAGTTTCTCTTTGTCTCTTTTCAGACAAAGTTGTGATTCATTTATAGAACTGAAATCAAATTGAGTTCAGTTTCTCTTAGCAAAAGGACTTTCAGGTTGACAGAGCCTTGATGCCTGACGATGTCCACCATCATCAACTCTGCTATGGACCTTTTATATCTGTGATGGTTTGAGGCTAATTGGAATATTTTGATGAGAAAAATTAATTATAGGCTGTGAAAAGAAAACAATGGTGATGCCTACTTCATTCATAGGTGGACTGAGATGTAAAAAGCAAGGACATAACCATAGAGAAGACAGAGTTGCTCTGTGTCTGAGCTCTGTCTGTTGGTATCTCTCTCTCTCTGGCTTCCAGCTGGATCTGTGTAACCCAACTAATCAATTCTGCTTCTAACCCCCCTGGCCAATCTCTCTGATTTACCTTGCACGTAAGGCAGATTCTGGGATAAGATTGGGAGGTGGAGAGAAGGTGGAAGGGTGGTTGGGAACCCCTCTTGAGGACTCTGATTTCTGGGAGGGCTACTGTGTTTCTGTATTACTTTTAACTTGTATATTTCTGGATATAGCTGTAAATATTTGCAATATATCATAAATATCTGCCTGTATTACTTTTAACTTGTATATTTCTGTATATAGCTGTAAATATTTGTAATATATGGTAAATATCTGCCTGTATATTGTGCTAAGCTGTGAATATAAAGCTTCATTCCTTAACTCCCAGCTGGTTGAGTCTAGTCTGGATGAATTCAAACACACTGGGTCGGGGGGTGGGGGGGGAACTCCCAGACCATTACAATATCCCAGAGAAAAATCTTGCCAAGGTTTTCCAGCCCAAGGGATGGAATTGAGCTCGGGCTCTTTTATCCTCTACAGATTCACCCTCAACAGATAAAAATGAAGGCAAAAGCCCTAAAAATTGCTGACAAACTAGCTACACGTGATGGAGCAACAAGAAACCCTTCTAGAAGCAGAAAGAAGACAGAGGGTGAAGTTTCCTACCACTCTCAGCAAGGGCAGCAGCCACTTCATTAAGGGTGGAGTAGATGTTGCAGGCAGCCCATCGGCACTGCGCGCCCAACGCGCCCAAAGTCTCCATCAGGACCTGGAATCAAGATTCAAGAAACAAACAAACAAAAAAAACAAAACCAAACATCAAAAAAGAGCAATGGGAAGAGCAAAACACAACTGGCATTTGGGTTTGTGGCTTCTGGGGAGGTTGAACCACCTGGAGCTGGTTTGAAGCAGCGCTGGGGGTGTGAGAGAGTTGCCCAGTTTTGATGGTTTCCAGTGGATGATGAAGTCAGTCAGTGGCACCCAGTAATAGGGCAAGGAATAATGAAGATCTACGTGAGGAGAAACTTCAGTACTCTGAGGGTGACAGAGAACTGCCCAGAGAGGTTGTGGAGTCTCCTTCTCCAGAGACTTTCAAAGCTAAACTGGATATGTCCCTGTGTGACCTGCCCTAGGTGATCCTGCTTTGGCAGGAGGGTTGGATCTGATGATTTCTGGAGGTCCCTTCCTGCCTTTCTGTGATTCTGTGATATGCAGCATGAGTAGGTGTGGGAAAAAAAAAAAAAAAAGCATCTCCATAAAGATGTCACCCAGCAAAGTCCCAAAGCCAGTCAGAAGAAAGCCCTCCTGAGCCATGTTTGAAGGAGAAACCACAGCTCTTGACTTTTTACAAGGGCAGGTGGTGACAGGACAAGGAGTGATGGCTTTAAGCTAAAAGGAGATTTAGATTAGAGGTATGGAAGATGTTTTCACTGTGAGAATGGTGAGACACCACAACAGGTTGCCCAGAGAGGTGGAAGAGCCCCATGCCTGGAACCATTCCAGGCCAGACTGTTTGGGGCTTTGAGCAACCTGCTCTAGTTGCAGATGTCCCTGTTGACTGCAGGGAGGTTGGACCTGATGACTTTGAAAGGTCTCTTCCCACCCAAACCATTCTGGGTAACTTATCTCTGACCACCTCTTCTTCCTGTTCATAGGACACAGGTCATTGACTTTCCCCAGCTGTCACTCCTTGAGCAAATGCTCCAGCCCAGAATCCCAGCATGGTGGGGGTTGGAAGGAACCTCTGGAGATCATAAACTCAAAAAATGGTTTAGGTCAGAAGGGGCCTCAAAGCTCATCCAGTTCCACCCCCAGCCCCGTGCCATAGGCAGGGACACCTTCCACTAGAACAGGTCACTCAAGGCTTCATCCAGCCTGGCCTCCCAGGCAGGGAGCAGCCACAACCTCCTGGGGTAACCTGTGCCAGTGTCTCACCACCCTCACTGGAAAGAACTTCCTCCTAACATCCAGTTTAAATCTGCCCTCTGCCAGTTTAAACCCATTCCCCCTCATCCTGTCACTGCAAGACCTTGTGAACAGTCCCTCCCCAGCCCTCCTGTAGCCCCCTTCAGATACTGGGAGGCTACTACAAGCTCTCCTGGAAGCCTTCTCTTCTCCAGGCTGAAGAGTCCCAAGTCCTGTAGCCTGACCTCATAGCAGAGGTGCTCCAGCCCTCTCATCATCTTCGTGGCCCTCCTCTGGACTTGCTTCAACAGTTCAGTGTCCTTGGATTCACTCCAACCATCTTGCTAAAGCAGGGTCACCCATAGCAGCGTGCCCAGGGTCACAATGGCCAGGTAGGTTTGGAACCTCTCCAGAGGAGACTCCATCCAGTCTTTTTGACGAGAGGAGAGGTTCAGAGAGGAGAGGAGAGGAGAGGA
>VWZI01014465.1:0-15031 GCA_013396835.1 Psilopogon haemacephalus
CATGGTACCCTCTTGAGCAGATTCCTGAAAAGACTGAAGTCTGATGGTGGGAAAATTGCAAGGAAATTGCCTACTGTCATCTTACTTCTGATGGAGAGGGAAAGGGAGGCTGAATACTCTGCCTCAAGATGGTGGGGAGGGACACAGGAGCTGCTGGAGGCTTCCTCATAGAGGAGAGAAGCCTGGGTGCCCTGTATCTGATCAGCTGGGATAGTGGGGGTGGTGGAGTGGATGAGTGAGGGGCTTGCTATATATTTTATAACAGAAAGTGATATTTCAAATAAAGTATCATCATATATGAGGTGGTTTTGTCTTAAAAAACAAAATTAAAATCCTAGAGCTAGAGAATTGTCCACCTCCTTGGAAGCTGGAGTAGAGAAGGAGAGAGGTGCTGCTGTTGGAGCCCTGTTTCACAGTACTGTCTTTGAAAGGTCTAGCAGGTCTAGTGGATCTTCTGTAAATGATTCTGGGCTTAAAGCAGAGCACCTACTTTGTGTTTTTCTTGAATGCATAGTTCAGCTGAGAAAGAATGGCCACAGCAATATATAAAATAAAAAGAGCTGAATTTACTAAGTAAGTGGAGTAGAAAGTGTTAGAGCTACATTGAGAAGTGACCTGGAAATACACTAAACCTAGTACTTGAAGATGAGAGGGGAAAAAGAGAGAAATGTAATATTTCAGTGGGGGAAAAATAAAAATAGCCAGGATGTTTAAGTAGAAAACACACTCCTGGAGGGAAAAATCAAATCAAAACAAAGCAACAAAAACCTGCAAACAAATAAAAAAAACAAATCCACGAACAAACAAAAAACACCAAAGCAAACAACAAAAAAATACCCACAATCAAACCAAAACCA
The DNA here is from genome assembly GCA_013396835.1 of Psilopogon haemacephalus. Classification (NCBI taxonomy): domain Eukaryota; kingdom Metazoa; phylum Chordata; class Aves; order Piciformes; family Megalaimidae; genus Psilopogon; species Psilopogon haemacephalus. The sequence continues at coordinate 858 of VWZI01014465.1, forward strand.
TCCTCCCCAAAAATGCTTTGGTCTCTAAAACTTCATAACTGTCACAGCTGCAAGTTGAGGGGTTGAAGGACCTAAGATCACGCTTTGGGATGTTCTGGATAAAAGGAACAGAAAAAGTGCTCCAGATCTGATCTGATGTTTGCTGAACCTGCTGAATGTTTTGCTTCTGACAGTGGTGTATTTTGATCCAGTTTTGAAGCCCATCTCTGCTTCTGAAGGATGATTTCTGCAGTTTCCATGTGCTTCTGAGCATAATTTAGCCCTGCTCTCTTGGATGCTGCCATGGCAGACCCGCAGGATCAAAATAAGCCTGTACATGTGCTGGCTTGCCCACATACATTCTTCTGCTCTCCTTTCTTCTGTTTTGGAAAAAGGACAAAAGATCTGGAGCCATGGAATCTGAGCACCCTGGCTTACACAACTTATTTTTCTCCTGCTTGTACCCATGGTGGACAAGATGCATGTGCTTGCCTTATGCTAAGACTGTGCTAGGATTATGGTCTCTCCCTAAATGGTTATAGCAAACCTGTGGCTTCACCCAAATATGGTCATAGCTTAGCTTACTGCCACTCTATTGGATAAGTTAATTCTTTCCAAAGGTCCAATCAATCTCAGGCATTGATATATAAACAGATAAGCATGTAATACGACGTGCTTCTGCTACGCTTTTGCCATTATTCTGTGTTCTGCTGTATCCACGCCTGTAATGCCTTATTATTATATGTAGCAATAGAAGCTATATTCCAGCTTTGTGTTTGCCAGAAGCAACTTGAAAAGCCTTCATGCAATTAGCTGCATACTACAGCCAGCATGAAATATACACCCGCTGAGGATGTATCGCAAGATATCTGCCTGTGCCTGCCGGAGCAGCCCTGTATTTCCAAAGATGAGCAAGCCCTGAGGCACACAGATTGTCAAAATCCAGGATCAGGTCAGAAACCATCTGCCCCCTCTCTTTCACCCAGCAGCCTGTAGAGCCTGGGGTGAATCAGAAGCCTCAGTAGTCGCAGCAAAAGCTGCTGCAGCAGCAGCCAGATCAGCCAGAAAGGCAACAGACTGAACTCCCTGCAAGTGTTCTGAGTACTCTCAACTCATCACTAGCTCTGCAAGATGGAAGAAATAATATTTCCTTTATTACCTATCTTCCGCCTTAAGCAGAGGGGCCCTGCGTTCATCTAGTGGCCAAGTGGCAATTAACTGAAAGAAATCTCTTCCAGTGTTAATTAGTTAATTAGGTCAATTGGATTAACTGTTTAGGCATATTGATAGTTACTACTAGATCTAGATGTTGTTTATGTAATGCGTTCCATAACTGTTATGAAAGAACCTGATTATTATTAACATTAATGGTTGGGGGTAGAAAATTTTGATATCAAAATTAGTAAACAATATTAATTTAGGAAAATCATCTCACATTACTTAACCACAACCCCCTTCATCACAGGTGCTAATTGCTGATTCAAAGAGCTATCAAGTGACCAGTGCTACTGTGGGAGTTAAAATGTGTCTGTTAGGACACAGGGAGAAAGGAAACTCATTAACAATGCTAGCAGTGCTGCCTTTGGCCATGCCTGTACAAGGGAAGTACATAGTTATGAACGCAGAGAGTTTCCCTAGGGGAGAGAAAAATAATGTGGAACCCTCTGTGTGGTTGTTGAAAGCAACACTTTTCATCACCTTTTAAAGACATAATACCTTCTCTGGGTCTTTGCTAGAAAAATGTCTCCAGCCATCACTACTTGGGTGATATATCTCCTCCTCCTCTCTCCATCACAGAGCAGTTTGGCTTTTTAGAGCAGAGATTGCTCGTGTCAGACTGATGGAAACCTGAGCTGTTTGTCAGAGTAACTAATTCTTGGGATGTTTATTCTGCCCTGTGTGAGTCAGCAAGCTTGAGAATGTAGAAACCATCTAGGCTTTCACTAGAGAAAGAAACCATACCTATAGCTCTGTGTGTTGAGGTTGGTTTGTTTCTCCAATGACTTTTAATGTGTTTAATGCATTGCCTTTATGAAACATATTTATGCTCTTGGAATATGCTTCACTCAACACTCAATATAGTCTTTTTAGTCCTTTTAGGGATCTTTGGTCATTGGGGTGCATTTTAGGTGGTTGCTTTGTTATTTGTCACGTAGAATAAATTTTAATATATATATACACACACATTATACTGAGTCTTGCCAGGGAGGTGAAATGAGTCAGGAAGAACAACTTTTTCAAATACATCAATAGCAAAAGGAAGATCAAGGAAAAGGTGAGTCCACAACTGAATGATATGGGAGATATGGTAATGAAAGATGCAGAGACGTCAGAGTTGCTTAATGACTTCTTTGCCTCAGTCTTTACTCCTAAGGCCAGCCCTCAGGAATCAAGTTCACTGATGATACAAAATTGGGAAGGGTGGCCAACAGTCCATCAGGGCTGGGTCTGGACGTGCTGAAAAGCTGTGTGAAGGCAAATTTTATGAAGTTCAATAAGAACAAGTGCAGGGTCCTGCATCTAGGGAGGAATACCAACAGGCACTAGTACAGATTGGGGGCTGCCCTGCTGGAAAGCAGCTCTGTGGAGAAAGACCTTGGAGTGCTGGTGGAGAGCAAGTTCTGCATGGGCCAGTGTAAAGGTTTAACCCCTCCTGTGGGTGGTATGAACTTGATTCCTAGGTCATCCTGCCTCCTCCCTGGGGGTGGTCTGACCTGCCTCTGGGTGCAGTGGTTAGCCCACTCCCACTTCCTGTCTTGAGCCCCTATAAAAGCAGAGGAACTTCCTGTTTTTCTCTCTGACTCTTCACTTCCTCTCTCTACCTCATCAGCCAGCAGCATTCCTGGCTCCTGCTGCTCCTACTTCACCACATGGTGGGACCTTCCAGCATCCACCTCCATCCACTTCCATCCACTGGCTATATACATATTTTGTATTTTGTTTTCCCTTCCTTGTATTTTTGTAACTTTCTTACCTAAAATACCCTTTATTTATTGTTAAAGTTTTCTTTTAACTTCCGAATTGAATCAAGGCTATTCTTTGGGCTTTGGGAAGCTAGTTAGAACCAATACAGCCAGCAATGTGATCTTGTGGCAAAGAGAGCCAATCAAATCCTGGAATGCATCAAGAAAAGTATCTCCAGCAGGTCTAGGGAGGTTTTTCTCCCCCCCTTTACCCTGGTGAGACCACACCTAGAATGCTGTGACAAATTTTGGGCTCCCTAGTTCGAGAGAGACAGGGACCTGCTGGAGAGAGTCCAATGGAGAGTCACAAGGATGGTTGGGGAACTTGAGCATCTCCCCTATGGAGAATGACTGAGAGACTTGGGGCTGTTTAGTCTGGAGAAGAGGAGACTGGGATGTCTATAAATATCTGATGGGTGGGTATCAAGTGGATAGGGCCAATCTCTTTTCAGTGGTCCACAGCAATAGGACATGGAGCAACAGCTACAGACTGGAACATAGAAGGTTTCACCTCAGCATGAGGAGAAACTTCGTTACAGTGAGGGTGACACAGCACTGGAACAGGCAGCCCAGAGAGGTTGTGGAGTCTCCTTTTCTGTAGACTTTCAAAACCCATCTGAATGCATTCCTGTGTGGACCTGATGAGGTTGGATTTGGTGGTTTCTGGAAGTATCTTTCAACCTCTAAGATTCTGTGATTCTGATTTTGTCATATATCCCAGCTTTTTTTTACGTTGTTTCTCCTGGAAAATAAACACTGCCCAAATGACAGATGAATGTTTTTTGCAACTTCAAATCCTGATCTGGATAGTTAAACTCATTTTGGTTTTACTTTATGATGCTATGGTAAGGATAAAGAATTTTATTTTGAAAATCTGTCTTGCAAATTTTAAAATGAACACAAACTCATAGTTATGGTTAAATATGCATGGATATCCATGCTTTCTTATATATACACACACATTCAATTTGATTTCATATATTGAGGTAAAATATAGAAGCAGCCCATGACATCAGGTTGATCATTGGAACTTTGTGCAATACTTTCGGGTTTTGCTTTGTTTTTCTGTCAATAGCTTTCTGATTAAAACAAAAGACAGCACTAACAATGAAGATAGCTTCAACTCTGAATTTGCATGTATAAATCACCACAGTTACCCAAATATATATTAATGTACTTTGTCTCTCCTTGCCCATAGCTGCAGTTTTCTGAACACACCAGTTGTCAAGAAGCTTTGGGAGACCAATTCCAATCCTAACATGCAACAGGTGAAGAATTAGCATAGTGATTTTCATTACAGCAATCAGGAGACACTGAGAATCTGTGTCCAGCACTAGGCTGTTCAGTGAAAATGTACCACAAATTAAAAGCTTCTGAGATGTGTCACTGCTCAGTTGTTACCAAATACGGCAAGAAAACTCCCAAAGACCAATGAGGTGTTAGGAAGCAGGCATTTCTGTATTTTGGCAATGAGAATAGAGGGGATCTCTTCATCTTAGTGTGCCAAAGCCAGTAAAGTTCTGAGAATATGTGTTTAACATATCATACATAATCATCACTTTTCTAAGAAGTGATTAGCATATTCATATTACTCCATGTAATTAATTATATATGTAAATCTCCTGCACACATGCCCATTATACACTGGGGTCAGGGTGTGGTGTTCCCTGGTGGTCGTTTGGGGCATCCATCCTCTTCCTCTCCGTGGCCTTTAGCTAAATTTCTTCTTCGCATATGGTCTTGTCTAGGCTGTCTGGTACTGTTGACAAGACAAACTGACAGCAAAGTCAGTCTAAACTAGTTTTGTCTTCTTGACTACTTCTTTCTTAAGCCCACAGTTAGAGTTTCATATTGTTTGCACAGATAATGATTCTTAATTTACACAATAGAGGCATTCCAGGACGATTACATATTCCTAAGTGTTCCTCAGTTAGTATAATGTCACAGTAATAGAGTGTTCTCCCAGTTTTTGTCTCAACAGTTTTACACTGTAATTCCACCTAACAAAAAAAAAAAAAAAAAAAAAAAGAAAGCTGGAATCAGACAGATGCTTTTAAATAAGGCACTCAAAGATTCAGGAAGAGCTGCAGGATCTGATGGCTGGGCAGCATGCTCCTCAGACTGGCTGTAGGTTTGGGTGCCTTCCCTGGCCCTGAGCGCACACACAGCTGTGACTGAGATATAGTGGAGTCTGCAACTTGGTGGCACCCCTGCCAGAAAGATGATGTAGTTTGGCAGAGTAAGGACTGACCTTAGGAGTATGAGAACCGGAAGCTCTACATTTGCCTTTGCTCTTGACTTCTTTCTCTGGTCAGAAGCAATAATCATAGAATGGTTTGGGTTGGGAGGGATTTTAAAAATTACCTAGTTCCAGTGCCCTTGCATGGTCAGGAACACCCTTCACTAGACCAAGGTCCCATCCAACCTGACCTTGAACACTTCCAGAGTGGAGGCATTCACAACTTCCCTGGGCAACCTGTTCCCTTGTAAAAAGTCCTTCCTTAGCTTTCTTGTAGGCCCCCTTCAGGTACTGAAAGACCACTATAAGGTGTCTCCAGAGCCTTTTCTTCCTCAGGCTGAAGGACCTGGAGCAGCCTGTCCTCACAGGGAAGTTGTTCCAGCCCTCTCATTCTTTTCATGGCCCTGCTCCAACAGTTCAATGTCTTTGATTCTGGAAGGCTTGATTCCCATAGTTCTTTGTTTCCAAAAGGTTCCTATGGTCTTTGGTTCCAATAAGTTTGATTCCCATGGTCTTTGTTCCCCTTTTTCCAACTGCAAAGTGAAGAAAGTATTGTTAGCTTTTCTTACAGGGTTGGAAAACAAATTCATTAATATTTGTGAGACATCAGATACTGGAGTGATGAGTGACACAGGAAAGCCTATGTGTAAATTGATAATTAGGTATTCAGAGCAGGGTATGGATATTATGCAGTAAATAAGGTGAGACTCCTAGTCGATTGATGAGGACAAAAAGAAATATTGACTAGCTAATTCAGTCCCAGAGAACCATCCAGCTTGTGGACTGATTGAAGGGTCACATGGAAACTTCCTATGCAGTTGCATTATTAAAGATTGTATTGTAACATTTGTACACCAGAGGCCTAAATTAAGGTCACCAGTACTTTATTAAATGTGATATTTTCCTAATACTCAATATTTTACTTTGCATCTAAACTTCATTTTACTATCTTTTCAGTTTCTAAAATAGTACTTAATTTGTAATTGTCATGGGTTTAGTTAAATCTGCCACTGCTATTCTTACCAGGCTGCAGCTATGCCAGCTTCAAAAAATGAAAATGTTAACTGGGGGCTTGAAGTTCAAATTGCCACATGAGAGGCTTCCTGTTGTGGTTGCTGCCTCTGCGCTCTGGGTTCTTGGGTGCAGTCTCTTTTCTGCAGGTGTGATGGCAGAGTGGGTGGGAGTTGGTAGCTGTTGGGTAGCTGCTGGTTTTGGCTGCTTGTTTTATGCTGGTTTTTTCAATGTATTTCACTGTGCTGCTTCTGCAAACAGGCTAAACTAAGGCAATCATGCATTGTATTATGAGATTAATTAGATTATTAGCTAAGGTAATTATGCATTGTGATTATGATATCTTATGCTGTATTAAACTCTTACCTCTTTATCTCAGCCCTGAGTTCTGTATGTCTGTTCCTGTTCGGGCCACAAGCATACGCAGTTCTGGAGACCAGAATTGACTCTTACCTACCCCTTTTCAAGAGTAAGAATGAGGACAGTGTATGCTGATTGGAAGTTTGGAGATAAATTCTATTTATAAGAGTGCATATATATAAGGCAATCAGCTAGAATCTGTATGAAATTCACTAGGCCCAAACTGGGTTTCTAGAATCCTCCACCCCTTCCACCCCCTAGTCAGCCTGTAAGGTAGGCCGAAGCTGCCCCACCCCTAGCTGGGCCTACAAGGCCTCAATGGCCTACCAACTCCCACATGGACTGTAAGGTAAGAGCTCGTGAAGGGGGGAAAGGAAGGGGGAGAAGTGCAGCCAAGCACTATCTTTTAAGCGGTGATACCAGAAAGGAAATAGAATAACAATATTACAATATCCTGGGATGAGCAGGTCCATCCCCCTGGGAAGGTCCTCTGTCTCTATGATTTTGTTTAAAAGGACCCCTCAAACTACCACAGTGTCACTTCTCACTTTTGAGTTGGGGGCACAGGCAGGTTAGCCCTTGGGCTAAACCATTGCAGTAATGTATTTTGGGATTAAAAATATGATACAAGGGAGAAAAGACATTGCATTTTAAAAGTACTGAAAATTGATTTGAATGTGTACTGAGGTGAAAATTACCTCAACGTGTGCCCTTCCAGTGACAGGGACAAGGCTAATACGGAAAAGCACTGGCGTATATTTAAACAGATGAGAAGAGGTACGTTACCTGCTGGTAACTGCAACTTTGAATTTCACACCAAAGGAGTTTAATTACGGTAATCTGGGAGTCAAAAGTTGACACTTACTAGGCAAAGGACTAGTCCTACTAGAGGAAAATTACCCTGCCTGCATAACAGAAAGAAATGAAAACAGGTTATATGCTATTTGCATTATAGAGTAGTTAATTGTAATGCTGCCAGCCTCTTGCTCTTATTCCTATAGATAGGACCCATAAGTGCATTAGCTGTGAAAGGGCAAACTCTCCTTGCCACAAATAACACTCATTCCACTTAACAAATATAACAACATTGCAGCTTACATTTGTAATGGGTGATATCACTTAGACAAATAGCAACTTGATAGATGATTGAATTAATTTCCTTGTTATTTGTTGCATGATATGTTTGCTGGAGAGTATTTGTCCAGCTATGCCAGCAAAGAGTTGTGGAATGTATCTAATATTTGATGAATGTAGCTTGGCAGGCCCCTCATTCTCAGCTGCTTTTTAAAGCCTTTTAATTTTCTAGGCATGAGGCCATTTTCTTTATTCTTCCAGTAAGTACATTTATGGGTTTCCTGCTCCTAATGTTGCTCCCTCACCTTTACCATTACTATCCTATTAATCTGTTTCTTTTTCCTTATACTTGCTCTTCTGTATTCTTTTCCTCTTTCCCCTCATTCTGTTTACTCTCTTCTTTTGTACATTTTATATTCTTTCTGTACTGTTCTCAAATTCTCCTTTCCTCTGTAAAACCACCGACTATTAACTGTCATGTGCATGTCTTGGAAGCATGCATATATTTCATATATGTGAACCACTAGGAAATAATGATGTTGCCACTAGTCAAAAGATTACTCCTCTTACTACAGGCTTCTGAGAGAGAAGAAGGGCACTGAGGTCTGTATGTTCATCAAATCATAGAATGGTTTGGGTTTAAAGGACCTTAAAGTTCATCTGTTTCCAGCTCCTATGCCATGAGCTGAGGCATCTTCCACTAGATCAAGTTGCTCCAAGTCCCATCCATGCTACCTTTGACCACTCCCACCACAGAAGCACCTACAATTTCTCTGGACAGTCTGTTCCAAATGACTGTGATCAGCCTCTTGGTGCTACATGTTATACTCCTGCCTTGACTAAGTGAAATCATGCCTGATTTCCCTATATTAATTTATACACTCAGAAAATTTTCCTATCTCTAAACTCATCTTCCTCAAAAGACATCTGCTTGCTGAGATGGTAACTGCAAGTAGTTGTCAACTCATGGCTTAAGGTAATGGAGCCCAGCTCCAGTTTTGTCACCTCCTCATTTTTACATTTTTCTCTCTTCCCATACTTGCTTGGTGCTGCTTGCTCTTGCTCAGCAGGAGCTTTGTCAAGCCACAGTGCCAGCTCTGTATGAACTCTGTTGGTTTCCTTTCTCTTTGATGTTCTGGAAAACACTGGTAACAAGTGGTAAAATCTTGACAAATTGTAAATCTCTGGATGTTCTCTTCTCACTGGCTTGAGGAGCCTCTGGATAGCAGCAGAAATCCTGGATTTCTGCCAGAAATGCTAGGAATCAAGAATGCTTTATTTTCATGCCAGGATGTTTTTCTTGCCAGTGATGGTGATAATAGAAATACTGGGGGACTTGTTTAACTGGGAAACTTAAACTACACAGAAATGTGGAGCAAATGCCCGGGAAAGCTGTGTAATTGTTTAATTTGCTTCATGGGTTTTCAAATTGTGTTGCTAATAGCTTGCCCTTTCCTTTAAGTGTGTGTTTAAAAGGTAGTTTTCAACTCTTGTGACTCACTCCATCTTTTGCAGGTAATTACTAATTACTTTTATTTTCCACAGAGGTGAGGAAAGAGGGCAAATCTGGGGCCACTGAGCTCAGTAAATTCTCTCTGTGAGCACAGGGCAGAGCTGGGGCCAGACTGCTGTAACTCTCTCTGATGTGGGGTCAGTGCTTTGCACAGTTCTGTTTTCTTCCTAGGGATGGGACTCTTCCACGGGTCAGATGCATTTCTAGGATTTGTCCTTAATGCTGGTAGCTCTTCAACTCCTCCAGCTGCTAACACTTTTGGAAGGGTGTAAGAAATGCATGCTTCACTGCTGTCTCCTTCATGGAGACTTGTGAGAGTCTAACACATGTCACGTTAGAAGATTTGTGAGAGAATAAAGACGTTTGGGGGTTTTTTTTGCGAATTGTCAAAAGTCTCTGGATGGGGAAACTGGATTTATTTTTCACTTCCTTAACTGCATTTGAGCCCAGTACAGTGCTGGGCAAGCAACAGGCACCCAACCAGTCATATCAGTGATTGTCCTTTGTAGTGGACAGGGAAATTTTCCTTTGATTTCCTTTCATCACTTAAGTGCTGTAGTGATCCTCCCAAGCTGGTATGCCCTTGTAAGAAACAGTGAATAAGAAGGAAGAAAATACTTTCTGCTGTCTGAAGACATATTGATCAGCTTTCTGCCCACTGACAGACTCGAGTTTTATCTGCAACCAAAAGAAAAGCTTATTATTTTGGTCTGTTTTTTTAACCAAAATTTTCTTGTGAGGTTTAGGCATGGATTCCATTTTTATTGTGTTGTAGCAATATGGCAAATGCTTTCCTTTTTTCTTGCTTCCATTTTTTGTTTTCTCCCTCTTTGCTAGACTAAAAATTTTCCATGGAATATTTGGGAAACTAGAGAAGTAATTAGGTTGGCTACTTGAATAGATTTAACTGTGTGGACTGATTGAATGTTGGTTTTGCACAGTTAGTGGTGAACTTATGTAGAAAAGTTAACAGAAAGTGAGATGAAAAATCTGTATTTGCATCAGTTTACAACTTGATACCTAGTTGAAGCAAACTACTTGTATATGTTACTTAGTAATGCTGTGTGCTGTTTTGTGGCTAATTTGAATATTTTAATGAGAAAAAACAGATTATAGACTGTGAAAAGAACACAATGATATCGTCTAATTCACTCCTAAGTTTACTGAGATGTACAAAACCAAGGACATAAATATAGGTAAGACAGTGTCTCTCTGTCTTCAGAGTCTATTGGTGTCTGCTTCTCTCCCTGGATTCTGCTTGGATCTGTGTAACCCAACCAATAATTTCTGCTTCTAACCACCCTTGACAATCTTTCCAATTCACCTTGCATATAAGGCAGATTTTGGGATAAGGCTGAGGGTTAGAAAGAAGGTGGAAGGGTGGTTGGGAACTTCTCCTGGGGACTCTGATTTCTGGAAGAGGTATTATGTTTCTGTATTACTTTAAACTTGTATGTTTCTGTACATAGATGTGAATATTTGTGATATATTGTAAATGTCTGTTTGTAAATTGTGCTGAGCTGTGAATATAAAGCTTCATTCCTTAACTTCCACCATCCTGAGTCTAGTCTGGGTGAATTCATAAGTAAGTATGGGCATGCAGATAACTCCCAAACCATTGCATGCTGGAAGAAAAGTTCCAGAGCATTAAATCAATTAAGACAAACAATATTTTAAATAATTTTCACCTCTGAAACTGGAAAGAGGACATGATTTTATTTGACAGTGAAACTAAAAGTTTCTAGGCAGTAGAACCTGAAAAGGGCACATACAAGGGACTCTGAGAAAATTGGTAGTTATCTGTATATAGTTGTTATTTTAAATGTATGTTCTCTGGTTCTAATGTATGTCCATAACATTTTACAGGCCTGTGTATTATGCCCTTGTTATTAATTTTCTCTTTATAATGCTAAATCGTCACATGGTGCTTACGTCTTTAAAAATCTGTCTGAAATAAGCACTTCACGTTGAAACATTCTCAGAAAGAAATGGCAAGAACTGATAGGCACAATCTATAGACACAAAGGTATTCAAGACTTAAGTTCCGAAATTAATCTGCTGATTAGTCTTTTTTAATAACTAAGTAGACCATTGTTTTCTTTGGTCAGGTTTTATCTGTGAAACTTTCATTATAATATAAAAAGCAGCACACAGGCTGAACAAATTAAGAGAATTAGAAATCTGCTACAGCTCTACATGCTGTAGCACCAATGTTCTAGGTATTTAGCTGGTATAGGGAAATCTATATCAACTTACCAGCAGATATCAAGCTTTCCTTTACAGCACACTGAGAAAGCTTGATGTCTCAGAAACAAAATGCACTTACCTGCAGACTGGTTTGAGCATTAGTCTCAGGGTTAGCCAATTGTCACTAAAAAGCCTCAGACCTGCAAATATGGATTGGCTAGAGTCTATCCACTGGAGACAGTATCATTTTATATAACTCTGAGGTGTGTGAGAAAAAATCAAGTTGACATCTCTTGCTTGCAATGAACTTCTTTACTCTTTTTGGAACTACATAGGATATTAGGAGTTGGAATGGACTTCCATAGACCATGGTGTCCAACCTCTACTGTTTAGAATTTGTCCTGAACACATAGTAGAACAGAAGTAACTACTTTCAAGAAACAAAACCAACAGTAGACACCCCCACACAAGGAGGCTGAAAAGAACATGGAGTCCTTTGCTTTGAAGTTGAAGAAAAAAATGCTCATCAGTATGGATGGGGAAAGGAAAAGCTCAGTCATGCTGTGCCTTGGAGTCTTGAGCTCATGTCCTGCTCTCTTAAAATAATCGTAATCCCTAGATTGTAAATTATTCCATTTGCTGACAAAATCTTGAAATTTTGTGGTCCAGAAAGGGTTCTTCTCTTTCAAAATGCTCCTTATTACAGTGACCACTCTGTTCCATAGATATTACTGCAGGCCCCAAAGGCATTTTCTAGGCCACTCATGACTCATAAAGCCTCTCTAATGGTCTCTCAAAAGGGCCTTTTATCAGTGATTCTAAAATTAATTGTGGATACTGAGTTTTAGATAACTTCAATTATGCTCATTGTCCAGCATGTTAAAGAGGAAGTGGATGAACAATACTGAGATTTTCAACCTCGGTGGGTCACTGCTTTTTGACAGAAGAAAATTGCAGATGCATCTCCAAACCCCTGATTGGAAGTGCTTCAGCTGATGACTGACTTAGAAAGAGAAGGGGTGCCTGAATGACGTACTTCTTCCCCGCTCCTCTATCCTTTGTATTTTGAAGGAAGGCGGCAGCTGACACTTCCAGTTTGCAAAAACCTGATGGTGTTGTCAAGACAATGTACATTAGACTGAGTCTCTTCATCCTCCGTTTGCCTTCCCTAATGACTGATCCAACACGGTTCAAGAATGAACTCAGCCTTGTCAAAAGCAGAACCTTCTTTGTACGAACAAACACAAGTCTTATGTGTCTGGGGAACTTTTATGTGGAAAAGGGATGTACCTCTAAAAGTTGGTGACAGCTAGGCTCTCAGTTCTGAATTTTTAAATCCCACATTAATCCAAGTCCTAAATATAGAATCCTTTTGTGGATTTGGGCTTAAGTGATTTCTAGCAGGAAGGACAGTTAAACATTGAAATGGATTTTATATAGCAAGGTTGTATAATTTCAATTATCAGATGTTTCTTAAGTTGTGTAAGAAGTCTGTCAGGCTGATTTATATACAGTAGTCTGTCATGGAGGAGAGGGTGAATTGTATGGTATCTTGAGTTCCCTTCCAGACCTATTTTCTGTAATTTGCACTTAGAATAAAGCACAAGCTGCCCTTCAGTGCTGGCCTGCAAGGTGATGCTGTCAGGGTTTTTTCTTTTGTGTGGTTTTTAGTCCAAAATGCAGGTTGAAAATCAACAAAATCTGCTGAGTATTGTTATTCAAAGTCCCTCAAATTTTGGAATTGGAAAATAAGCCTACAACAGTGTAATGAAATTGATCTGAAGATTCTGTTTAACTGCTTACTGAAGAAAGGCACAGTAGAATCTAGTTACAGAATTTTTCACAGAGAGGCTTTGAATATTTGCTCACAAAATAGTATCAGACAGTACCCAAAACTTGAAGGGAATTCTGTCAGTGTCTTGAAAGTTGTTGCAGGCAAAGCACAACATAATGTGGAAGGGCAGAGGAGANTACCTGAATGTAATGGCCACCCTGGCCACAGAGATTTGCCAATCATAACACAGTGTCACATCCTCTTTTGGGCACAACCACATACTCTGGCATGGGGTCCTCTATGGACTGCAGTTGACTGCTCCATTGTTAAGTTCCATGGGCTGCAGGGGGGCAGCTGCCTCACCGCGATCTTCACCACAGGCTGCAGGGTAACCTTTGATTCAGCACCTGAAGCACTTCCCCTCCCTCCTTCTTCAACTGATCTTGGTGTCTGCACTTATTTCTCTCATACTTTCTCACTCCTCTCTGCGCTGCAGTTGCTGTTCACCCATCTTAAATACATTATCACAGAAGTACTATCACCATTGTTGATGGGTTCAGCCCTTGCCAGCAGTAAGCTCCATCTTGTAGACAGCCAGCATTGGCTTTGTCAGACACAGAGGAAGCTTCTAGCTGCTTCTCACAGAAATTACCTCTGTAACCACACTCCCCCTGCACCACCACACCCATATACTATCAAAACCTTGCCAAACAAACCCAATACACTCTCCACCCAGCATCACCTTATATCTTTCCTACTCTATGTGTTCCTGAGATATCCAGCCTTCTTAGGGTGCTTTTGTTTCAAACAGCCTAATATCAAGTTACTGTCTGAAAACCCATTTTCTGAATTCCTTCCAAAGTTTGGTATAACAAATATTGATGTCATGATGGCAAATTCATTTTGGATAAGTGGAAACTGGAACATTGCAAGCTGCGGTACTGGCTGAACACTTGTAAGGGACTGGAAATATATATGTGGCTCACCATTGTTGGGAGAATCTTTGGGAAAGTCATTTAGTTAATGATTCTCACTTGACACAGAACCACCCCCCCCTCCCCCTCCCCCTCCCCC
>VWZI01014465.1:15093-47132 GCA_013396835.1 Psilopogon haemacephalus
GGTCTCCAGAGTTCAAAGCCCCCTGGTGGGACTTAGGACCCTGGGGAACTCCCTGATGGGAAATGAAACAAAAACACCTGGAGTCTGGGGCAGGTTTTGAAACACTGGAGATGGCTTTAGGTGCATGCTCTGCTGAACAATCAGGGCAGGTGGCAACTTCTTGGCTGCAAGGTGTGAAACAACAAAAGGCTGACTAGAACACCTGCTCGGGGAGCAGCTTAGGAGACTGCCTGGGGGCTCAAAACCTGCTTAGAGACCTGCCTGAGAACTGTCTGCTGGGAGAGGGCAGCTTGCTACCTACTGTTCCCTGCCTGCCTGCCATGAGAAGCTGCTACCCATGTACGTGCCTGCTGTGACAAGCCACTATCTGCCTACCTGTTGTGCCTGTCTCCATGTGCCTTCCTACATTGCCTGCCTCCCTGCCCTGGCATGTGCCTGACAGAGAGAGAGAAAGCTGCCGCAGAGAGGGACATGTAGCTACCGTCCTGGCTGGCCTATCTCCCTCCTGCCCCCTGTTGGGGTCATCATCACTTGACCACCACGGTAGCTATTTGCAGTCTGTCAAATAAACCTTTTTAGGCACTTGACTCCACTTGGGGTCTTAGTTCTGTTCCCAAGGATGTAAAGTTGGTCACATTAAATGTCCAGTTGGGCATCAATCAGGAGTTACCCCCAGCTACACCCAGCACACACACACACATATACATACACAGAAACAAACCACATTGTAAAATTTTGCATGACAATCTTAAACACATAATATTGCATCCTAAATGGCATTTCTGTCATGTACAAGTTAATTTTCTAGCTAGTTGTAGTGGTTTATCAGTTACCTGCCCCCCCCCACCGTTGATGTAAACCCCAGCTAGGACTCAGAAACACTGGAAGTTGATAAATGAAGCTTTATATTTACAGCAATGCACAATGTACAAGCAAATATTTACAAACTATAACAGATATTTACAGATATATACAATGAAAAGGTAATACAGAAACACCACACCCCTCCCAGAGACCAAAATCCCCACGAGGGGTAACCAACCACCCCCTACCACCTTTCCCCCTTCCCCAATCTTATCTCACCACCAGTTGATGCTGAAGATAAGCTGAGGTAGATTGGCCAGGGGAATTAGTAGCAGAAAATAGTTAGCAGAATTACTGAGAATTAGCTCCCAAGGCAAAGACAAAGGAGACCATGCAAAAGAAGCAGCCACAGCCAGAGCGGTCAGAAACCATCTGATATCTAATGTTTTGGGTACAATACTTAAAAACAATTTTTTTCTTTCTCAGTAAAACTCTGGTGAAGTGTCATACTGTGTTTACCTCTCTAAGCCAATAGTCTAATTTCTCACTCAAATTCTCCAATTAGTTCAAACCAGCCCACTAGTCCTTCTCTCTTACCTCTTAGCTTAGTTGCCAGTCTGTCCTAAAACTGATTCTGAATGCTGCCACACTTCTCTCAAGACACTTGTTGTTCTACCTTGTACTTGCTGGAAAACAGTTGTAATTAAAGGTGAACACAATGCCTTCCTCCTCAAGCAAATTTTATCCACTTTACAGGCCTGTGTTATCTCTCATGTAGTTTTAAAGATTATGCTGGAAATGCTATAGTAATTTTGGATGGGAAAGCTAACAGAAGTCTAAGAAGCCGAAATAAGGGAATAGATCTATTAGTTAGGTCATCAAGACAGTCTTCTGGACAACGCAAGATTGTTCTCTATTAATTTTCTCATATTTGGTTTCATCTGATTTTAGCAGCCCTTAAGAATGGGACTTCTGCTATTACTGTTGGGAGACTATAACAGGTTAATACATTTCACACTGAAGAAGTTTTTCATGATGTTCGATGTAAATTATTTCACAGATGAAGTATAACTTGCTGTCAGGGAGCAGCCTAAATTTTCACTTTCTTAATTTCATCCCATTACTCCTCGTTATATCCCTTGTACCAATCTAAATAATTCATCATCCTTCTTAATGTTTATACCCTTCAAATATTTATAGGCAGTTATCACATCTCCCTTTACTCAGCGCTTAGCTGAGCTGTTCATATTTAGACCTTTTAATCTTTCTTCATAAGCAAATCCTTCTACATGAAATTGAGGGCCTGATCCTCAAAGGTATGTAAGGTGCCTGCCATTGACTTCAGTGCAGTTGTGACCTAGATATTACTACCATTAGGCAGCAGGTTTTGGGGTTTTTTTCCTTCTCTCTGAATTGCTACTGGTTTGTCAGTATTAGTTACTGAGGGGCACAGAACTGAATGTGATATTTCAGGAGCACCTTGGACAGTCTTCTTTATTGTGGTGTGCATCATCTCAGTATGTGCATCCCCCAGGATATTGCACTTCTTGTTAAGGTACAGTACTGAAAATTTGTTTCTAAGGTAGTGTTCAGTGGTACCCTTCCTTTGCCTTCTTGACATCTGTATTCTGCTTTTCTTACTAGTGAATATTTGACACAAACTTCCCATTTCCTAAGACATACCATCTGTTTTAATACTTGGCTTGCCTTACAGCATTATTCTTTCTACTCTAGAACTTACAAGATCTCCCAGTTCACTATTTTCCATGTTTGTGTGTGAGTACTTATATTTCTTACATATGTATATTAAAAAAAAAAAAATTACTGCCCATTGCCTGAACATAAGTGAAAGTAATAGGCTCCATTGAACGTTAATTCTCTATCACTAAATAGTATGGTAGCATTTATCACTAGTCTTTGTTTACAACTTTTTTTCCAATTGCTCATGTAACTCTGCTTATATCCAAGTCAATTTGAATTAAGTTTGTAACATAGAATCCCTACATCAAATGCTATACCAAATTCTATCTACAGTAAATCTAGTGCAGTACATATTTTCTTGTTTTCAGTGGCCTCTTTGGTCCTTAGAGCATGAGTTTCTATTTGGATCTTCATTTTTAGCTTGTGCAGTATCAATTATGACTGGTGATTATGGTTTCTGGGCTGCCGCCACTGGAAAAAGTCTCCTGTTCTAATTAGAAATTAAAATGGTCATCCCATGTTTGGGTTCACACTGATCTGAAATTTTGTGAAATGAAGTGTGAATTTGTGCCATCTCAGAAAGTTTGGACACAAAGTTCCAGGTCTGGGTGTTGTGGAATGCCATAATAGGCTTAAACATGTCCTGGCTTGTCCAGACATGTTCCTCTGCTCCCCCTCTCTTCTGCCTTTGGGGGAAGCAACTGCAGGAAAGGAAAACAAAGTCTTGGTGCCATTAAGTCTCCTTCTCTCCTTCCGAGTTGTAAACAGGGTATCCTGATGTGTTTATACACTTTTTTGTGTTCTGCCCTGAAAATGTAAAAGCAAGCCCTAGATCACCTAATATGGTGAAGTTCGACAAACTGCCATTCTGATTGGGTAAGTTTTAGAGCCAATGAGTCATTAATTTTGGTCTGAATTGATAAAAGAGATGAGCAGGTGGACACAATGTGCTCTGCCTCAACACTCTCTGCCATTGCATTTGTGCTCTCTGCTGTTGTATCCTGCCATGCTTTGCCATGCTTTTGCCTTATTTACTTTGCAGCATTATGTCTGCTAAGTTCCAAGCCAGATTTTCTGCATAATAACACAGCCCTGATGGTTTGGGCTTCTCTACCTGGAATTACTTTAATTTACCAGGAAAAAAGCATTAAGTGCTTTCACACCATAGGCTTGCTTAGCCAGTGTGACATTGTGCCTGTCTGCACATCTGCAAGACATTGTGCCAAGCCTGCACATTTGTGAATTTTCTGCCAAGACTGGGAGGCCTGGAAAGGATGCAGATTTGTTAAAGAGGAACCAGGATCAGGTCGTCTGCCTTTCTCCCAGCACCTTGTTAGAGTCTGGGAAGCTCCAGAAGCCTTAACATCTAACAAGACACTGACAGAAGT
Source organism: Psilopogon haemacephalus (assembly GCA_013396835.1). Taxonomy (NCBI): domain Eukaryota; kingdom Metazoa; phylum Chordata; class Aves; order Piciformes; family Megalaimidae; genus Psilopogon; species Psilopogon haemacephalus. The sequence goes on from VWZI01014465.1 coordinate 18,987, forward strand.
CCCTTCAAGTAAATATTCAAAAGATACTCTGTAAGAAATTCTTTAATTAAATTGAATGTGCCTTCTGCCTTATGCAGAAACAAGCCTTTTGAGTCCCTCTAGTGGGCAAGCAGTATATTGACTGCAAGATCCTCTTTCCAGTTCTAGTAGTTTAAAGTTTGTATTATTGCTAGTTATATCTTAAGTGTTCTAGATTGTCTTTTTTTTTTTTTTTTTTAATCTGTGTAATATTTTTCATGGCTGTGTGAAGAACCTATTATTAAAAATTAACTATTGTGGTGAAATTCCTGGATATCAAAATTTTTAAATTATATTAACTTTGGAAATAATAAAACCTGCCCTTACCATTACACTGAGTCCAGTCAGAGCTGACTGGTAATGACTATGTTTTTGTGGAGTTAAGAAAGATTTTCCTTTTTTTTTTTTTAAGAAATAGAACAAAACATTTTATAGCTATCAAAAGAAAAAAAAAAAAGTCCTTACACAAAATTACTTCTGGCTTTATTATTTTAGTCTGTTTTATCTATATTAAAGAAAAAAAAATAGTACTATATAAATGTGTAAATTTTTTTTGAGTGGATAGCTGAAGCTAATAATGAGATTTGGATTAACTTGGGAAAAGTTCTTGGATACATTAGAGCTTTTCCTGAGTAAGTAGCTTTTTGCACAGTTCTACTTCCATTTTGCATCTGACAGACATGAAATCAAATTCTGGAACTTGATACTCTTATTTTAGATGCTACATTCCTGCTGCAGAGTGATGCTATGTCACAGTCTCTATATCACCCACAAGCCTGCCAATCCAAACTGTCTGTTCTTAGAATATTTCTCTTAGACTGTTTGGGTGGTGGACTGGGAGGTTTGTCTGAGAGGGCTTGGTACTTTTCAAGTCCATAAGAAAACAATACAGGCTTCAAAATACTACAGGATCATAGCATCAAATTGCAATTACTTTCCAAAGGCTGACTTATGTCCTCTGTGCCATTTTGCTGTACAACCTTGTTTTATTGCAGGGAGCACATTTTCTCTGTTATATTTTAGTATTTGCTACAATTTACTTTTTTTCAAACCTCATTATTTCACATTTATTTATTCAAAATGGCATGACAAGCATTATGTCATCTATAGCAAAAGTATTTTACTGAAGACTCATTTAGATCTTCTGTAGAGCTGCTGTGCATTTAGCATTTTATGCTATTGCCTTCCAGAATTAGAGAATTTAATCTTCAACTTTGCAAAACTGGGTTGTTTGCACTTTTTTTTTAAAAAAAAAATATATTTTCTGGCATCACATATATTCTTCCTTTATTCCCTTATTTCATCTGGTGCTCATAAAGCTGTATAGCTAAGTGGTGCAACTCTGCACCTATATGTCCAACTAAATACACCCATAGTCTGCCTTTTCATCTACAACCAGTGCCATTTGAGGGACTATTTTAAGTTACAGAATGAAAATAAAGCTTTGGACATTATACACCCTGATCTTCTATTTCAGTATTGGTCCATATAGCTGTCCTGGGAAATCCTTTTAAGTGTAGGCAAAACAGTTCTGTGTGACTTTTAGATGAAGTAAAATGAACAATATGGGAAGCAAAACTCAAGACACCTCTATGAGAGAGTGAGCACTTAGCTGAGCTGCATGCTGACTTGAACCAAGAAGAATCATTTACATTAGAGCAATGAAGAACTTTCTTAAAAACAGTATAGACAAAATAGACAGGAGATAGTATCTCCTAAAAATAGTATATTACTACTTAACATCCATTTTTTTCCTACTATAATCTTGCAATCTCTATAAATGTGCAGCACTGGAGAATCAGGCCCATGGTATTCTGGATCTGGTGTCTGACAGCTTGTAATGACCTAAAAAAACCAAAAAATCAACTGAGAAAAAGTGCTCTAGAGCTAAAGGTACAGCTTCAAAGATCACTAAAAAAAATCTTGAAAAAAATCCAGTTTATTTTAATTCTATGTTTAAAACTGCAAAAAGCCCTATAACTTTCTAACATATTAATCAAATGGTCATTGCTGTATAGGAGCAAAATATTTGGAGTTTGATTTCACTGGGTTATTTGTTTTACCGATTTGAGTTTGAAACTTCCAATTTTAATAAAGCTGGGATGGTAGGAAGTTGATATACTTTCTTTTTCTATTATTAGAATAACAGTGTTCTAGAAAATGAATGATGACACCAATTATTGATCTTGTGACCAGTTAAAAAGAATATAACAACTTGTTCTAGCTAGCTTAACCTTTTATTGACTTGATTATGAGAAATTTTGTGCTGCAGTGTTGAAATTCTGCAGTGATTTGGATTACAGTTTGCATATTATTAAAACACATTAATCTGTTGGATCATTGATCTTGTATCAGTAACAGGCAGATAAACAGACTTGAGACAGGCTTTGTCTTACAACCAATTTGAACATGGCTATTGCAAGAGGGTTTTGTTTTGAGAGTCTTAATTATTTTTGTTGGCCTGTCTTTTGTCTTTTTTTTTTTCTTCTTTTTTAAATTGTCAAGTAAAAGATCTTCCAGAAAAGAGGATTTGAACACAGGAATAAGCAAACCTTCCAGTTCAACAGACAATGTAGGCTAATTAATGTTGTCAAAATGTCACTCTACTTTTTCCACTATATACTTCTTCTTGCTTTTCTGTGAAAAAGCTGGTCTTTTTCAGTTTTTGTTGCAGCAAATTCAACTAAAAGGTTAATTTAATGAAAGTACATTCTTTGTGAAGAAAAACAAAATCTGTAAATGGTGGAGAATTAACTAGTGCAATCTGTACTATTCTTTGTGTGATATAGTAGCTTGGTCTTTCTTATTCAATAATACCTGACTGTGTGTAGATCTTGTGGAAATACTGAACTCTCTTTTCTCTCCATATTTCTGCTGTGACAGATGTGAAGAGGAGACAAGGTAGGATAAATAGCACATCTATCTGGGTGGGAAAATAAAGAGTGCTATGCAGACAATTGCATGTGCTGTTGTGGGAAGGGCCACAGTTCACTGAGATCAGCTGAAAGTGCCTTTTGGCAAGGGAATGCCCACAAAGTTGAAGTAAGAAATACGCTTCAAAAGAAAAACACATTGGTCAAGATTATTTCTAATGAAATATATATACTCTCTTCTACGATATTCGGAGCAGTCAGAAAACCAGCTAATCTTGCTGACTTCTAAACCTGATCTGTTAACAATGACACACTATTCCTGCTATCAGCCTTGCACCTGCAACAGCAGAGGTTTATGTAGCTGATGTGAAGGTTATAACCCTACAGATGACCATTCTGATGCTTTGGGATAAATTCTTTCTCTCTTAGTTTGATCTCTCAAAAACCATGGCAACTGCACACACACACAACACCAAGCAAATAAACAAATATACCCCCGTCTAAAGATAGTGAAGTTGCAAAACAACCCTTTCCAAATGTGCAAAATCTAAGAAACATCAAAATTAATTTGTTAGTACAATTTTGGTGTGATCTACTTCACACGTGGTTAATATTACAACCTTCTTTTGTGATAGATGCTACCCTTTTCTCAGGATTACCGGCTTGCGTGTAGGATGGGCCTATCTAAAAGAGAAGTGAGGAGAGTATAACAAAAGAGATTATTCCCTATAAGTGTCTTGCCTTGATGTTGTATTCTTTTAATGTGCATTGTGAACCAGGCAGCTGCAAGGAGAGAAATCATGGTTTCTTGGTTTGTATCCTCAAATATTAGCCTATAGGGATGAATTTTCTTCCTGTTTTTGTCATAGAAATGGTATGTGATGTTAGGGGAGGATTTAAAACTTCCTATCAGAGCTGATAAGGAATTTCCCACCACTGTTTCCTCCATACCATTTACAGTGTCTAAGATGGGAACTCTTTAATCTGTAATTGACTTTCTTGGAACCCTGTAATGAACATATGATTGACTTACCAGGATAAGAAGCCAGCACTCAATTGTGGAGTCTAAAGTCAGAGAACTTTTCATCTTAATAAATGTGTTCCTTTGTTTCCCATCTGCAGAATGGAGCTTCTGCCTCATTTGCAGGCTGTGAATAGTAAGTCTTGTTTAGGGACTGTCATGAAGAGTGCCATAGGAAAGTCAAGGGAAAATCTGTCACTCTGGTTCAGAAACAGAGTCTAAGTCACAGATCATATACTGTGAAGGTGTACACAGTAATGAACATCTGCTCGGCCTGTGTTTATGTTAGTCAAAATGTGGATTCTGCAGAAATATTAAAGGTCACTGACATTGAGACTTGTAACAGAAAAGAACAGGAAGGTGAACAAAGTTATATATAAACATACTTTTACCATGTAACTGTATTTCAGAATGTTTTGGTGGTTTTCTTTGCAACTTCTTGTCCTTTCAATTTTTTACAGAAGATGGAGGAAGCCATTCTGTGTTCTATAAAGATCTCTAGGGCTTCTTGTAAGTTGTAACTGACACCACAATAATGTGAAGCTTACTGCTTCTACACATAGAATCTGAATGCAGTAACAGAGTTAGAAAAATGAAACATTAGGAATCGCAGTCCTGGGTACACCATAAGAATCACTGAAGGTCTGCCACTGTCATATTAATTTCATCTAACACTAGGAAAGCTTTTCATGGAAAAGTTGTTTAGGAGATGTTTTGCAGACTTACTGTTAATAATTAATGGAAACCCAACTGTATTTTTTTTTTTAAACCCCCACCCCTTTACTTACATAACCACAAATCCACTACTAAAACTTCTTTATGCATGAAAAGAACTTCTGAGCTGCACATGTAGCAGGTTATAAGACCTATTCTGACCTGCTCACACAAGTACTTTTCCACATGGCTTTACACATCTCTGAGAACCTTACAACTTCTGTGAGAGAAAAATTGTCATTCTTCACAGCCACTAGCATTCAGGACCTAATTAGTACTCATCAATGGCGATAAATTTCAAACTGGAATTTAAAAAAAAAATTGAATTCATTTCCTATGCAATGCAGTTGCTTCCATACCTGTTCACCCTATTCTACAATCTTCCAGCTTATCAGAAAGAGCATCCACCAGCCCAGGCTAATTAAACATTTATGGAATATTTCAGCTACGCTCAACCATTGACATCTTTACTCCTATCGAGCAAAGTTTTACTATATAAACGGTGCTAATGAATTTGGTCAGTATCCTCAGACTTTGTAAGGTATTCCTTTGGGTCAAGAGAGGTACCATAGCATGTCTGTATCCTGATAAAAGCCAAAATGCTCACCAATTCTTCCCATAATTTATATCTTATGTTTGTCAGCATTGGGAATTACTTAAACAGCAACAACAACAAAGGTGAGCAGTACATCTCTGAAGCAAATCATGGTTCTAAGATTGGCAAACATGTTTTATTCATGGCATATTATCAAGAGGAAGAGAGAATGAGCCAGAGGAATAACAACAAACTAATGCATTAGTATATTTTTGCATGGGTTTATATACACTGGAGAGTTACTGCCTTGGAAAGGTGGGCTTTGGGGAAGTTGGTAATTAGACAAAATTAATTTCCTCAGAATTGCATTTCTCAAATTGTTTTAATTTCTTTTGTTGGCACTGGAACATCTTCATCAGTAGTGATCTGCAAACTGGCATAATCTTGGCGTTGGTTATTCAGTGGGCTTCTGAGGACAGTTGAAGTGCCAAGTGATAAATAGGGAAAGAACATGAGGGTTTAGGAGTATGCCAGTATTCTAATACTCTGATTAGAACCCTTTTGAGTACTCCTGTCTTATGACATGCTCAGTACTTCTCCTTTGATCCATTCCATTTTGGGGTTTAATGTCTTCTTTACTCCCACAAAGAGCTGCTTTGCTGAACTTCGAGTCATGCTGAACTTCTGAGGTATCTATTAGCCAATTTCCTAGAAGAATTCCTGTTTTCAATACTCATTTTGTTCTTTCTGGTGTCTTAACCTAGATAAAGCAATCATTAGCAATGGTGTGAATCTCTTTGGAACTTTCCTGTGAATGTGTTGGGAAATACGTATTAAATACATTACAACCACATGCATAATATAAATTTAATCTCCCAGCCAATAACTCCCAGGTCTGCCTACTGCATCCCTTAGGGTGGGCAGCCTTGTAAGCTAATTAGTGATAGCACATAAGCCTTAGCCCTGAAGGACATTGTCTTTTTTATTACTTGTGCTGTGCTGAATAAGGGAGGATGCTGCTGGATGATAAAGTGCATGGAAGCAGAAGTACTTGACAACAGAAGGAAACTACAGTAATGCTCAGACATCCTACTACAAGCCCATCTTGCAGTCACATGTTACATGCCTCTGGACAATACATAGCTGAATGTATTTCAGAAACAACTACAAGATAAACTTTCATATCTAGGTGGGTAGCTGGGAGACAGGTAGGTAGGTAGGTAGATAGGTAGATAGGTAGGTAGGTAGATAGATAGATAGACAGACAGACAGACAGACAGAGTACTTGCTGCCTCCAGGGAGTCCAGTAGAGTTCTCAATTTCTACCTCTTGGCCCTGAGCCTAAGTGTTACAGTATGTTGAAAAATGGTATCTGCCACAAGTCAGTAATCTAGGTAATAAAATATAAATTGAACCTTTTCCTGAAAATGCTTTTCTGAAAACACTTAGTGTAGTTACACAGATATTCAGCATTTATATTCCTTTCTCAAAACACACAAGCAATAATTTTTAAAGTAACTTTTTTTTCCCCTATGCTTTGTCGTTTCAAATCTGTCATGCTTTTTTTTTCACTGGAGTGCCATTTTGACTTTTTTGCTCCTTATGTCTTCCTAGTATGACATTTGATTACCTTTCATGTTGTAAAATTTGTTTTCCCAGATGCTTTTCAAAGTTTATGGAGAATAACCATTGTTTCAGATGAGAGTGCAAAAGGATTCAAGTCAAAGGTGCTTATCACTGAGTTTCTCCTCTTTGCCACCACAAAATTCTTTGGTGCAATTTCTCCATTATGTTTAGAAAGATTATTCACAATGCATGCCTGTCTTTGTAAACTGAGACATAAGAATGGCTATGGAGTTTTAACAATAGCCCTTGGTTACAATTGTTTTTTCTTATACCCACTAAAAGACTTCACATTTTGATGGAATCTAAAACCAATTTGCAGAAAGTAACAGAGCAGCTGCCTAGGTAAGAATTTCCCTAGTTCGGTGTGAAATATGAGTAGTGCAGGATAAGTCAGAATAGGTCACTACCTGTGTAAACTCACATTTTATCCATAAGAAGGAACTCCAACAGTGGAGAGGGAAGCTCAGTCCTCAGACAATTTTAGACAAAATGGCTAAAAAACCCCTAATGTTCAGTGCAAGGAATTGCCTGACATAATTTCTTTGTGTGATCATCAGTATGTTAATGATAATATTTTTAATCTATGAGCACTGGTGTCTAGAAATGAACGAGAGACTAAAAGAGTGATGATTTGGTTGCATTGCCATCTTCCTGAGGTATTTGTCTTCTATTCTGAATATAATTTTATTTGGGAAACTGCTGTATCTAACGATATGTGAATGGAGGAGGGGAAAGCAGGTTCAGAGAGATGTTCTAAAATGTAGAAATTACAAGGAAATTATTCAAAAGCAGTAGTATTTTTATGGCACTGTGACCTCTTCTCCTGCTGGGGCTTTTTAGAGAATCCTAGAAATAACAAAAGGTGAGAGATACAAAGTAACAAGGGCCAGGAAAAATGTTCACTAGTAAGATGAAAAACTAGTCTTGGAGATTAACTCGGTCTTTGAAACCTCTTTCTTCTTAGAGAAATAACCAACAGCAAAGGCTCAGTGGCCCTTACCCTTACTGAAACTGAAGGAGTTAAGAGCACCTCAGGGAACCACAGTAACTTTGCAAGCACGCCCACATCAATACAAATTAGCCACTAATTACTACAAAACACTGGCTTTCTATATTAAAAGGTGTGTGGGAGTCCAGTCTGCTCATGTCCCTTGTGTATGTAATGATGTCTCAATTACTTGTGAATGTGTGTCTGAGAGATGCATGGACATCCATTAATACGCCTACACACTTCACTTGTGTTTATATACAAACAGCTTACATTTATTCCAGTACTTGTCAGTGATTCATTTATTAGCTGGCCATTATACCCTCTTCTGTGCTAATATTCAACTAATATTCCCGCAGGAGCCAAAGAAGTGTTGTTCTGTCTTAGCTATGGATGTAAAGCCAAGAGCTTGGTTATATGAAATGTGCTGGGATTTTTCTGGTGGTACAAGAAACACTGATCTTGATTTACATCATCTGCAGTAGGAAGACGACAAGGCCCTGTGTTGTGGATAATTTTAGGTGGTATGATTTAATTTTCTAATGTTTTACCCTTGATCAAGTCAGATCATTTGAGCTGGAAAATACCTTTAAGATCAATTATTCTTCATCCTATCCACCTAGTGTAACATTAATTACAAGTAGAAAGGTGGATGTATTCTCAAAAGAAGTGATGAATAGAGTGCTCTGGTGCACTTTCTCAAACTTCCAACCCTGCTCACAGCATAAGCCTGTGATCAAGCAAAGCCACATTTGTCCAATCTGCAACTCCCTGAAGCTGATCTACATATAATAGGATTTGAAAAGTTTTCCCTGGTTCTGTATTAGACCATGTTGTTGCATGTAGCTGAGAATTCTCATGTTTAAACGCTCCAAATAAAGGCTTTGAATGAGAATTTCTTAATGTAAATTTACATAAGAGTTTGAGCAGCCAAACTCTAGATGGTGAGACTCTATAAACATTGAATGTGACCCAACATGCTGTCTGGAGTCAGGAGCTAAGGAAGTTGGCTATCTTTTTCCTTGTGATCACTGCAGGGACAAATTCAGTACTATGGGACACTGCTTACATCTTTTTCTGAGATCTACAAATGATTTTCACACTCACATTGTCAGAGAAAAGACTGGTATTGTTATTGAGAAAAGTGAACAATGATCTAATATTTTTCAGCAATAGAAGCACAAGATTTGGTAGGATGTAGAAGAAGGTCAGTGACTCTCTTGTGTTTAAGACAAATATCTGCTAAACTTACTGGAGTTTTATGGGTCTAAAATTTGCTTAGGCTTGGTTCTAAAGTCTGGACTGCTGAACAGCAGCCATTTTTTAATAGAAAATAAGTCACTTTATTAAATGGAAACTAATGTACATATGTGCAGATGTTTTCATTTTCATTAACTGTCATAGGGCCTAAAAAACTCTTTTAGTTCTATTTTACACATGGGAGCAAAATAATTCTATATACAAAATACCAACTGTAACATGTTCTTCAACAACATGTTTCTCAGCTATGACAGAGAAATTAGGAGTTTTTACATTACGGAATGTTTGGGTTTAGTAGTAAAACTAAACTCGAGTTAAGGCCCTTGTAGGTGGATTGAAATGTGTCGTGTCTCCTTTTCTGCCACATGATCACTTATGCTTCAAAATCTCTAAAATATATGTTCAGGTGATGCTAGTATTTGCCTTGCCGCTGTTTAATTAAGAAATTTTTTAAAGTATCTCCAGATGCAGCTCCTTTAATATTTTAAAATAGTTTTAAATTTAAAATATATTTACAGTATTAATTTCAGATGAATGATTTTACAGTGACAGAGATCTGGGAGGTTCTCCATTGGCTGTTCTCCATTAAGACTATGATTTGTAATTAGAAATAAACTAATGCCAAAGCTGATCTTTTCTGAAGTCTGAGTACGTTCAGAGAAGTCTTTGTTTTAATTACGAATGGAATGACCAGTTCTAAAGTTCAGGTCTTCTACAAAGTATAGCATCATACAACTCAGCAAAACACATAAACCAGACTTATTTCCCAAGCAATTTATGTGACCTAGAGAGCAGATTTTTAATTTAGTGAGTCCAAAAGCTATACTTAGTATTTAAATATCTTTGTTGACTTTCAACGTCAGATTTACAACCTTGGTTGTACTTATTTATATTGATGTATAATTATAAATGAGGTGATGTTGAAGCTTTTTTGGTAAGATTTAATAATGTTCAATCTTTCCACTAGGAGTTACTAAAACCTCTGGAATTCCTCATGCTCCCTTTCAAAGTGTGAATCACTGCTATATTTCCAGCAAAGAATTTCATTGACTCTAAGCAGTAAATAGGGCATAAATTGTCTATTGTAAGACTGTGAATTAGAATTTTTGTGATTTTGAATGCCTATGCATAGTGGAAGTGGAAGACACCCAAATCATTCTTATATCAAGGATTACAATGAGAGTAGAAACTGGTAATGCTGATAAACTCCTAATAGGCTCCTGAGTACACGCTTATTCCTGTTTCTTTTCAGATGAATGCCATTATAATAAAGCCTTTTGTTTACAACCTCTCTTCTAATCCAGGAAGTATTCAAATGTATTCAGCATACAGTTGAGAGGGACATATTAATCTGTCACTGAAGTGCAGTCACCTCTGAGGTGAAAATTGTCAGCTGTTCTTATATTAAGGAATTGCTGACAGTCTGATCACTTATTCTTTGTTTTGTTTTAAACAAGATGAAGGTTCACCATAAATCAAGAACTAGTTTTCACCTTCCTGTTCCTATGACTTTTTATATTGGAACCAAAGCACTTCTGTGTTATTTGTCAGTGCTTATTTCTGAAAGGAGACTTTGAATTAATGGTGAGCATGTCATGCTGAACTTCAGCAAAGGCTCTCAGTCTGCCATTAAATTTGTGCTGCTGGGAGACAGAAAGGGAGAGAAAAAATGCCATACCATCCAGAGCTTAATTTGTTCCTCACAGCTGGAAGTGGTGTGACAGTCTCTCGTCATTTGACAACAAATTTTAAAATATTTGTTTGGAGCCAAATCCAGCACCATACAGATTACTCACTGTTCTGTAAGTTTTAAACCACTGAAGCAATTGTTTTATTAAGGCATCTCAGAGAGAAACACTCCTTTGTAAACAGCCCTTGTCTTTGGAAAAAAACTTTCTCTACTCCTGTATTTATTTTTTGTGCATTGATGACAGAGGAGGCATTAAATCTGGGCAAAGATAATAGCAGGTGATAAATTCTTTCACTCCTGACCCCATAAATCAGTCGGCAGAACTGTATACTTCTTGGTGTAACAATGTACTATTTTTAGTTTGTTATTATTGCAGTGCAAACCAATTTTAGCACTTTAATGCTTGCTCTCTGATGCAATTTGCAAAGCAGACCCAGATTAAAAGCAATACAGTAAGTAGTTATATTTATTGGGTTTATACTAACAACTACCTAAAAACACTAGTGCCAATATTAGCATTGTTACATTTAGATATTAGTGAAATACCCAGTTGCATTTTCAGTCTGATTGGTATAAATTTGTAACTGCCCTTAGTATCCAGCTGGATTGTCAAAAGGGTCTTGCTGATATTTAGGGAAGAGAGTCAGGGAAATATGAAGTTTTAGTAAACCTCATTTTGCCCAGCTGGAATAGTTGTAGATAAGGTTTCCAGAGACCTATATGACCCCATCATGTTGAGAAACCTGTGGAAGAAATCCTAAGTTATTGGTCTACAGAGTTCAATACTTTTGGTAAACTAGTATCTAGCTTTTAGAATAGAGACTTGATCTAACGTCATTAGGTGAGATCACAAGGCTCTTGAGTTGTAGACTTCAATAGAGATGGCTCTCTAAGAAAGAAATTATTAAAAAATGGAGATGGAGTGTAGCAATACTGTTGTTACACAGCTAAACATGTTTGTTTGCTTGTTTTAAAGCATTCCAGAGAGGACATATCAGGACAGTGAAAAAATTATGGTGTTAGTGGGTATATAGATGGCCATGAAGCAATGCAGGAAAAGTTAAAGAGACATTCCTATAATGATGGTCCAGCCTAGAGCCGTGTCCCATAAAACTCTTTGTTCTTTACCCTGTCAGATCAATCATACTGGTGAAGTAAATGATCTGTCCTTAGCCTCCCTGGCAAGAGAGACTGAAGTTCTCTGTAGTGCAAGTGCTAATCATTTATTCCAATATGAGCTTAATTTAACAAGAAATAGAGTCTGCTGGGATGTTTTATGTTACCAGCATGTGTTTTGTTTTGTCAGTTTAATTGTGTATTCCATGTTATTTTTAGTCTTTATCTTGAACTAAAATTTCAAAAGGTGTTGACACAAGGGAGCAGTGATGTGCTATTAAGAGTCATTAACATAGAGTGATTTTGTAGTACCAGTTGTATTTTCAGAGTTGTTGGTAAAGTTCAGGAAACACTTTTATTTTCTTTTTTTCTTTTTTTTTTTTCTTCCTTGGATTTCAAATAGGTGGTAAACTAATTGACTTCTCTCAAGTTTTGGCCTTGGAAACATTTTCTGTATGACAGAGATATGTGAGGCAGAGGAAAGGAAATACAGGAAGGACAAGATCTGCTCCGAGTCACTCATTCTGCAGCTGGGACAATAAAGCAGGACTGAGTAAAACAATGAACATGCTGAGGAAAATGATGGGATAGTGGGACCCATGACAGCATCAGCATCACCCATGCAAAGGAAGTAAACTGCTCATCCACTGCATTTTGTGCTTTATCTTACAAATGCTTTAGCCTTGGAACAAATTTAGGGCACATTTCCTAGAAAAGGTACAAATAGTAAAATCCGTGTCCTGGGGCTGTGGATAGTGTCTAAAAGAATATGGTTCTGTTGTATTAGTCACAATACAATTGCCTATACAGTTCCCAAGTGAGAGATCACAGCCTATACAAGGACAAATTCACCATTTGATTTTTATGTAGGAATCTCTTTAATGGCTGCAAGTTAGCATCAAGCAGAAGTAGGAACAAATTTGCAGGTACCTCCTGAAATAGCCTCTTGCAGATTACATAGTTTCATATAAAGAAGCCATTACAGTTTGTAAGAACATTCTCAAAATATTCCATAAAATACCTTAGAATATCAGTGTACATTGTAAGCTCTATTGCACACTCTTGCAATGCTCTTATAAAAGTATTTATCTACTCCAATCTTCTTCCTCCCTTACACAGACTCTTCTAACTATTAGGAGATGAATACCTAGGGTTTTATCTTATTATCTCTTATAGCTAACTTTAAAAAGCCCAGACAACGAAACAAAAAAAAAACCTACTGTTGCTGTTGAGTAGTCTTAACTATGTACAGAATTCTTGCATATACATCAGTGTTTCTAATTAACAGCCTGTGTTTTCCAAAGTTACATTCCTGAAAGAGGAGAGTGAAGGCTGACTTGCTGTTCTTGTCAGAACAATATAATCTGGATTCAGCTTTTGGCCAAATAACATGAGTATGGAGTTACGTGAGAAAAACCTGCTCTTCTCCCTCTTGGATATCTCACTGAGTGAATAACCATTCTTTAAAATGGAGCCAATTGTTTATGTTAGTGCATACCTGTTAATAAGTAGCCTGTGTCAGCTTGAACATCACTTTTTGCTAGAGGATATTGACCCATTGAAGCAAAATTGTGGAGCCAAATTTTTAAAAGAACAGCAAAACCTCCAACTTTGAAAACTGTCTCTGGGCCCTTAGCCCTTTCAGTGCTGTTGTTCTGTTTTGGTATATTGTAAGTCAAGATTAGAGATTTTCTGCTTTGCAGGAAAACAGTTTTTTTGCTTTCCATCCAAAGCTACTATTATTTATATGGAAGAAGAAGTAGAGTTCCTTCCTATGTTATAGAACAATAATTGGGAGGTTTTTCAGTTTCAGGCTTACTGTAAACTCCTTGATGAGAAGAGCAAACATAGTGCTTTCAGTCAGGTTGCCTTACTATTGAATCTTCAGCACAGAAGCAGCTGCCCCTATTACAAGAGGGATGTGGACATGCTGAATTGTGTCTAGAGAAGGGCCATGAGGATGATCAGAGGGCTGGAGCCCCATTCCTAAGAGGGTAGACTGAAGGAGTTGGGGCTGTTCATTCTGGAGATGGGGAGGCTTCCAGGTGACCTTATTGTGGCCTTCCAGTATCTGAAGGGGGCCTACAAAAAAGATGGGGAGGGACTTTTTAGGATATCAGATAGAGATAGGACTAGGGGGAATGGAGCAAAGCTGGAGGTGGGGACATTCAGACTGGATGTGAGGAGGAAGTTCTTTACCATGAGAGTGGTGAGACTCTAGAATGGGTTGCCCAGGGAAGTGGTTGAGGCCCTATCCCTGGAGGTAAGGCCAGGATGGATGAGGCTGTGACCTGCCTGATCTAGTGTAGGATGTCCCTGCCCATGGCAGGGGAATTGGAACTAGATGATCCTTGTTGTTCCTTCCAACCCAGACTGATTCTATGATTCTATAAGATTTAAAGTGAACTTGGAAGGTAGAACCTGTGAATCTGAGCAAGTTTGTTTATAATTCCACTGTAATTAAGGAGAAGATGGTTTGGACCCTTGGGTTGTTTCAGGCTCCGAAGCTGTAAAGTTCAGTTAATACACCCCCTAATAGTACACTACTATTTTAACCATATTGAGGATGATTTAGTGTTACAAGAATCAAGGCATTCATCAATTCTTACCTGAATCAGTTAAGAACTAAATTCTATGAAAACACATTGTTTCCAAGACCAGGGAATTGGAAAATGGTTCTAGATTCAATGAAAGCGAAGCAGGAAATGTAGTGTGAGAGAGACCAATATTGTATTTGGTCTTTTCATTTTCATCTAGGTTAGTGTTAGTCAAGGCAAATTTGAAGTCCAAATGCAATGAATAAATAAACATGGTTGTTCTGATAGTTCATTTTAAAAGATGAAAGGGAAATTTAAAATTAGTCAGAAGACGAATGAAAATAGTAAATAAGGTAACATCTTTGTGTTTCATTTGAGATCCCAGATGCTGCCAAATCACAGAAAGAATGAACCAGGAAGGAAGTTTATGGCATGTTCCTTTAAAATAAGAGTAGAAAAATTTACTAATGGCAGAAATAGAAGCTGCAGCTGTGAACATATTCTAAAGAGTGTTAGATAAGCACTTAAGGGGAAAAAACTACAGGGTACAAATGCTAGACATAATTGGATGCATGCATGCCTTCCATCCTGAAATGTCACTGTGCAACTACTGTCAGCTTCTCCACTCATCTTCTCTTCAGGGGATAATAAACTCAGCTTTTGTGCATGTCAAAATTGTGTTCCTTACCATTACTGTTCAGGATAAATCTGCACATGCAGTTTAGTTTTTCTTTCCCTTTTGTTTGGAAGGCTAAAGTGAACTCTAAGCCCCTGTGCAACACTTCTGTGCTAGGAAAAAATTGTTCTAGTGTTGCCATTGCTCTGCCATGGTCTGTTTGTGGGTTTTGGTGTTTGGGTGTTGGTTGCGGGTTTTTGTTTGTTTGTTTATTTAGATAGATGATTTTTGTAAAATGAGGACCAGATTCAGGTAACATGAATATGCCTCCTGAACTTTGTCACCTATTTCTTCCTTTTCAAAAGCATGAGACCAAGGGCATACAGTTAGGTCTACAGCAAACACTTTATTTGCAGCATATCACTACCACAATGATAAAATTTGAGGTACCACAAAAGACAGCAAAACCAGTATCGTGGCTTTGCTACTCTGTGAGATAAAACCGTGAACATATATACAATCTTTTTAAAAATTTTTTAAATTGGTAGCTATAAAATGTAGTAATGTTGAAGTTAACTCCACGTCTTAATATAATAGGAACTGTAATTGAACTGCATGTATGAATGAAGGTAAACTACAGCATTAGTTTACAAGGGATCACAAATTTGCCTACATAATGACAACTTCCCATCGAGATTCCTCTTACGCATGTGTGAGAGTCCTTGAAGAGAAAGTTTATTTCTCAGGAAGAGCATGACCAGTCAGCCAAGAAGTTTGGACTGCTTTCCCATAGCTTTGTATTCCTGCTTTTGTCAGCAAGGAATATCTTTCTCATGGTGATTGTATGTACTACAATTGCTTAAAGAAGCTCTTAAGATCATGATACCTGTTGGTGCAACTCAAGTCAAACTAATCTTGCTGTACCATAATAATTCATTAATTCATATCTAGGTTAAGGATGCATGGCTGTGACTGTCATAGCAGTGAAACTCTACAGTGATTGCCAAGGTGTTGACAAAGTGAGAATTTGTCATCAAGGTTGTATTTTTCATCCTCTTGGACCCTTGTCTACACAGCTGTTATTTAAACATAATTCTTGTTACTTATTTGAGTCCTTAATCTACTATTACATTAATTATACTTTCTTAATGGTTTATAAAACAAAAAAAAGTCCTTGGTTGAGACTTCCCAGTACATACTATTTAACTTACATTCATATTTCTGTATTCACAGCCTTCCATGGCACTAACTGATCAAAACCACTAAAAAATTTATAAAGTTAAACTATTCCCTTGGCCTTAGCTTACATTACTTTTAATTCAATTTTAATTATTAATATTATGGTTGTTCTTTTCATTTTTGCATTTTAAAGGGTGTGTAGGCTAGACCCTTGGCCATGGTTTTCTCTTGGATCTAAATGTTTAAGAATTTCTCCCACTTGTTTAACCATTTTTCCTTGAGCATGACCAGAAAGTATCATTCTGGAATTTCTTACAGATAATTTTTTGTTGTTACTGTCTGTGATTAAAACATGGCATCAACAGCTTGGAAAAATAGAATTCAGGAATGAATCAGACAAAATCATGATTTTTGAGGGAGGTACTTTCTGTTGTAAATTATCAAAGTGCTCCCCTATTTTTGAGTTGAAAAGGGGTGTGCAGAAAAGAGACATGCCAACATTTTGGAATTTTTGTTCAAATCAATCAGTATTGACTTTTCTATTTATTGACTTATGAGTAGGGTGTATATTTTACAATGTGGTAATCATTTGTTGCACCTTACTTCTGAATGGTCAAGGACCTCATGCTAGTAATGCTAGTCTGAAGGCAAATATCATCCATTGAATATATTGAGAGTTTGTTTTACTTACTTAGAAGTCTTTTGATTTTTTATTTGACTCCCTGACAAATTTGACACGAGCAGGCTTGCTTATGGGAGGAGGGGGAAAAGTATGAGACAAAACAAGATATAACTGTGAAAGATACAATACACAGGTTTTCATTTTCTCTAGTAATACCAGTTCTATTTTTACCACTCCCATCTCCATATTCATTGTGTATACAAATGATGTTGAGTTCCAGTCCAGTGTTTGTTTTTGTTAGGACACTTAATGCATGCTCCTAACACATCCCTTTTTCTGGTCCTGATTGAGAGGGGTACACGCACGTACCTACACATGGTGTATTTGCAGAACTTTTGGTTATACCTTCTGGCAAACTACTTAAAGGTGCAGCAGGTTGCATAAGGGAAAACAGAATTAAAAGAAAAGAGCATATAAGGGTACAAAAAATAGTGTATAGAGAGTTTGGTTTTGGGGTGTTTTTGTTTGGTTTGGTTTTGGTGCTTTGTTGTTGGGTTTTGGGGGGTTGTTTTTGGTGTTTGTTTATTTTTTTAGTCTTGAAGTTGTCACTGGATCACCTATTTTAAACTTCATGCTGCAGACCAGAGAATTGTATTCATTTTCTTCTGTTTTGGGACCAAGTACTTGAGTGAGGTGTTTATGGAACAGAAAGGTTGGCCTTCATGCATCTTATAGATTTTTCTGTCTCTTTCTTGGGGGAAATGGGGTGATGATAGTTCCTTAAGGCCTTTAACTGGACTATTAAAAGCTCTTAAGAGAGCATGGATCTGTATAAATGGGTTCTTTTGAATGTGAGAGTCTTTGGTTCTTGTGCTTTTCTTGCTAGTAATTTTTCAGCATGGAAAGTATCTTACTTCTTTGACTTAAAGGTGATCATTACAAAATGAGCTATAAAAATTGATTTTAACAGAGATATTGTGTATTAAAATATCTGATTAGTATAACCACCCTTCTTGTTTGCTCTTTGTAGTGGCACTTTTCGTGAAAAGCAGTATCGAGTGGTATGTATTCTGACAGCACCTGAGTTTTGCTGTGCCACTTTGGTGCCCCTTTGGCCAGACTGGGGAATTATACTTTGATGTCTCTTTTGTAGTATGGAATAAGTTCACATGTACATAAAGAGAAGAAAGAATGCAGCAAAAGTGTACTAATGTATAACAAATTAGGAAAAATAATTAGTATTAGACACTCTGTGAATGTGTTTCTGCAGTACGTTCTTGCAAAATTTCTGGCATTGACAATTTTCCTTGGGTGCTTAATAGCCTGGGCAATATCTACCCTTTGAAATTCTTTATTCCTGTGTATTTTAACCAATTTTTTCCCTTTGGAAGAAGAGGAGAGGATAATGCAGTGGACTCACCTTCTAGATAACTTCAGATGGCATCCTGTGTTAGTTTTAGGAACTGCTAGGAAATAGCATTAAGTAATACACACAACAAAAGTAAGTAATGATCATTTTTGGTCCTCCAATCTCTTGTTTACTGATGGGCACCATAGTGAATTTGGAGAAGGACAGAATGCAAAGTACTCAGCTACTATTGTTTTTCATACTATTTTCCACTCATAGTCTACCCCTCTTTGAGTTACTGTTTAACTAGGAAAAGCAGAGGAAACAGAAGTGCCACCCTCCAGTCCACAAAGTGGAAATTTCTGTTGCAATGTCATACAGAAAACTGAAATGTCACTCAGACTCTAGAAAATTCACTTGCTTTTTGTCATTAGTGATCATGGTCATACATGTTTGCTATAATGGAGCTGCATTTTTCAACTTTACTGCTTTTCTCTGTTGTGTTGTTTTTACATCTAATTCTATCTGCTATGTAGAGTAAAAGATCTTCTTTGACCACTGCCCATCACTCTCTTGTTTAGAGGCTCTAGGATACTCTGCTGAGCCTTCTTGGGGTTGCAGACTCTGTGGACTCTGATTACATGAAATACCAAATTTTCTGAAAGAAAAAAAAAATGTTCGATGAATGGCCTAATGGAAGTGAATACAAATTTTTAGCTGTTGCATCACTTACTGTTTTCTTCTTGGTCTGTAATAGAATTTTTCTACTGCTTTCAAGTGATTTAGGTTTGAGGTGATGGCTCCAGGATTCATTGGAACCTGGCACCAGTGCTACTGACAGCAATGTATCACAAATGTCCTTCTTTGTGCTTAAATTTTCACTTCTTTTATTAACAGTATGATAAATGTTGATTGTCTTATGTGTGGTAAGTGGTATATTAATCAATCACAATCTCAACAAACGTTGTGAAGCTCTTCATTTTAATAGACTTAAGATAGAAACATAGGTTCATTAAAAAAAAATAAAAAGAGAAGCAGAGAGATAAATAAAAGCTTTCTTCAATGTCAAGAGGCACTCTAAATTTTTTTTATATCACAGCCATCTTGCCCAAGGCACAGCAGGAGGCATTGACCCATTACCAATGAGATAGTGTGTACAGCATTCAAGCATTAATGATGAGAAATGTCTTTGCTTCCTTCATCCTGCTTTATTTCTCAGTTTCTCCTTAAAAATGAGATGGAACTAAAAACAAGGAAACAAAACACACACAAACCAAAACCAAAACAACAAACTAAACCAACCAAACAAAAGCCAACTAACCAAAAAGACAGCATCTTCTAATTTTACAGTTTTTATTTTTATTTTCATGTTTCTTTGTGACTCAGTCCTTTGTGGGAAGTAGCTAATTTTATTTACTTTATTACCAGCCTTTCATGTTAATCCAGGGCTCAGAGGTGCAAATACCCCAAAGTGCAAGCAAGTCAAAACTGTTCCTCTGAGGACAGATCAGGAGAGTTTCCTTGCAGGAGGCAGAGCATCACTTGGAGATTGCAGGCATAGTTTTTGTCTTGCAAGTCAGGCTGTGCTGGTGGTTGCTACGCAGTGATAAACTTAATTCTTCACACTGTGGCTCAATCCTGCTGCTATTACAATGTTGGCTGGGGACAAGGCTAAATCCTTCATGTACTACATTGTAACTCAGATCTTCTCAGAACACACTCCAAAAAGAATTCCATTGGAGGCCATTCACATCTTTGAAAGAGTTACTTGATCTTTGTTTTTAGTAGGCCATAATGCTTAACATTATATTGCTTCTGGCCATTTGGGCAGATAATGAAATTAGGCAGTGGGAGTCCAAGGCGAGAATGGTACTAAACTCACATCAAAGCTTCTACAGCAATTTGAACCCCAAATCCTTTTAACAATTTTATGTTCTCAGTGTCTTTTCTATCAGTTCAAGACTTTCCAAGGCTTTGAAATCACACACACACACGCAAATAAAACCAACCAAAAAACCAAAATCCAACTAACCAACCAAAAAAAAAAAAAAATCCCAAACAAACCACCCAACAGAAAAGCAAACCCAAACCAACAAAACTGTTGCTTTTCTGTAATATATCTGAAGCAATAATTTATTATATATCCAATTGCTGCATAGGAGCCTTGATGAAGACGTTGCAATTAAGAATCAGACTTTTGCTGTGTGCTCCCTAACACTGTGCTGTTTAGGAGTTCAAAAGAACTTACACTCTTTACAGTGATTAATATCTTTCTCAGTTCTTCCATCTTTTTTTGTACTATGCATAAATTCTTACTCCTTGAACCACAGTCCTACTTCATTTGAATAGGTAAGTTCATCAAATAAAGTGCAAGATGTTCAGCAAATGGAATTTGAAACCTGCTGTGTGAGTAATGGCTATCACTCTCTGGTCCTGATGTTCTATCAGCCAAATCATTAAGCAAATAAAATGTTGACTTTGAAAACAAAGTATAATCATGTTATCCAAGATTTTTAACATACTGTTTTTTCATGCCCTGGCCTTTTAGGATTTCAGTTTTCACCCAGCCTGCAGAGAGATGGCTGTCAGAACCCACATGGGATGTCTGTGATTGCTGCCCGGGTGGCTACCTGCAGAAATGTGACTTCTCCGTCCCATATTGTGATTGAACACAGGAGAAAGCAAGTTCAGAAAGGCTGGTGGATGTGATTGCCACCGCTTATCTATCTTGATCGCCATCCACTCCTCTGGCTTTCCCTTTACTCAGACTCTATATACAGATGTGTGTGGACAAGGTCAGTGCCTGCGAAAACATCTCTGCAGTTCAGAACATGAGAGCACAGACTGCCACTGATTTCAGTTTCCGTGGAGCAGGCTGGGCTGTAACCCTTGGCTACTGTTTGAGAAGGAGGTAGACCCTTTCCACCACTTTGCTTCTGCACAGGTCTCCACAAGTCCTGGATTTGAGTTTTGACTTCAAGAGCATTCAATAAATCAATAGTTTTCTGTAAGAAGGATACATCTGCTAATAACCCGGGAAATCCAATCAAAATAAGAAGTCTTCAGGAGAGGAATAAATTTCTCAAAACTCACAGATTTGCCAGGCTTTACTGTACCTATTTCTTATTTGTTTCATATGAACCTCTTGAAAATTCAGTCTCATCAGGGTTCTTTTTGTTATATGGGTACTTTTTGTTTATAAAATCAAGCACCCCTCCTGAATTCTGTGGTATATATTTTTCATTCTCTAATCGATCTGGACTACAGTTTTAAAAAATGAAATCCTTATCATCAGTGTTTTGTGTGATCACATTAGCAATGCTGACTGCATCCACTGGCAGTTTTACAAAATGTTCACCACTTGTGCAGTTAAAATATTTTCCTGTAAAAAACAGCATGTGTGTTTGGAGCATTGCAGCATGTTCAATGGTACTTGTAGAGCAGGTTGTAGTCCTGATTGATCCGTGAGGCACCCAAGGTGATGCTTCATCAGCACTGAGTCAGAGGCATTTAGGCAATGTCATATCCACCATTCTCTCACCACTAATAGCCAATGAAGATAGCACCTCTGCTCTGTCCTTCCTCCACTGCAGCAGATTTCACTCACTGTCTCTTGAGTTAGCTGGTTTGCTGCACTGACAAGGAAATACTCTTGACCCAGTGTCTAACTGCAAGCACCTGGTGAATCTGAGTCACAGCATTGAGAGTATGGGAAGTTTTGTGGTGCCTTGGTCTGCTCAGATGTGGGATGTTTCCTATGTTCCTTCGGCTAGTTCGCAGCATATTTCCTCCTCCTGGTACTCACATAGCACTGCATTGGCTGGAAAGTCAGACTGCTAGGGTTTGCCTCATGGTGCACACAGATTATACTATAACAAAATAAGAAATAGTCCTAAAGAAATTAAGTGAAGTTTTACCAGACCACTGTTTGGGTTATGTATAAAACACAACAGGGACTACTGGTGATCCTTTTGCTATGACTAAGGCTGCCTTTTAATTCCTCAAGTAAGTTTCATACCAGAAACTGGACAAATTAAGAGTGCAAGGGTACAGAAATAACCTTATCTGAATTCTTTATTGAACACCTGAATCTTGAAATCTCATTTATCAAAGAGAAATGACTGTGGAAAAAACTTTTCTAGGATCTGCAATCATAGCAAACAAGTGCTCAAAGCCACACACATTGAAAAGGTCTTCATTTCAGACTGGGCTGAAAATAAAGCAGTTAAGCAGAGCTTCGGAACTGCTTACTATTGTAAGAATACAAATGGTTGCTGGAAAAGTAGCGCTGTAGCCTGTAGAAACAGGCCTAACATCCTGTCATTGCTGGTCTATCTATTTCTTTATAACTTTCATTACAGATTCGATTTTATTTCTTTAATGCACAAGGAAAACTATTTAGTAACTTAAGACCAGAATGGAGACCTGCAATGAGCTTAAATATATAATTAAAATTTAAAAGATTTATGTGGGTTTATTTTATTTTAATTTATTTGTTTATGACTCAAAGCAAAATGTTTCTGCTCTGTGTCTCTGTAACCTTCTGGTTTACGCTCCAAAAAAGAGTCATATGTTGTTGAAAGGGTACCTAAAAACAGTAACAAATTACAGTCAGATATGCTAAATGTATAATCATCTTGTTACCCATTCTTTTGATTCTACTTCAAAAGTTTTGGTCTGCATAAATAAATTCCAGAGGGAAGCTACAAATGCTCACAGGACAGGGATAATCAACCCTGCAATTGTCTGATGTCTAGTTAAGCATGTTACCCATTGGTCTATCGGCTTCATGTGCAGTCACAGAAAGCCACCATAATTTAAGGCTGAAAGTTAAGTTGAAGGGAAAAGCTGCTTCAATTTGATCACCTAATATAAGATAACAAAAAATATTAAATGGATGAAACTAAATATACAAATTAAGCTTTTGTCTCTGACATTTTTCTGTTATCTGACACCAAAACCTTTTTCTCTGAATCAGTTCATAAAGGGTTTCTGAAATCCTGAGTTCTCTCACTTGTCTTCTATTATTCTACAGGAGTAGAACAGTTTTAAAATCCCCTAGCCAAACAGCAAAGTTAATACTTTCAAGAATCTCTCACAAGTTTGACATGTAGTATCTGCTCTGGCACAGAATACAGTGGTTGTGAATATAATGGAGGGGTCATTAATTGATGTAAGATGATATTTTTTCAATTTAAAAAAATAATATTGTTTATTAATTTTTATATTCAGGAATCTCATCCCCCCCAACCATTACTTTTTATTATAATTAGGGTTTTTTGCAACGGTCATGGAAACATTATACAGATGATAACATAAGATCTAGAACTCTTAAGAAATAACTAGCAAAAATATAAATGTTAAACTCAATTGAACTGGAAGAGAAGGTTCTTGTGGTCGATATACCACTTTTCCACTAGATGGACTTGAGGAGCTCCTTTCTGCTTTAAGGCAGAAGGCTAGGATTCAAATTCTATTCAATTACAGAGTTTTGCTAAAGAGGCTTTGAGTATTTACTCACAAAATATTATTTCCTGACTCACAGGGCCAGCTAGAGCTTCATACCCAAACACTTTCAGGGAGTTCTGTTGATGCCTTGTCAGCTGCTGAGGCTTCTGATTCTTCCAAGACTTCACAGGGTGCTGGGAAAAGGAGGCAGACAATCTCTGACGTTATCCTGGCCCCTCTAGACAATCTGTGTGTCGCTTCCAGGGTTCCTTAATGTGGCAGGTGTAGGCAGGATGTCTTGGCAGATGTGCAGTTTCAGCACAGTGCCACGCTGGCTAAGCAGGCCAATTGTTCTGAGGTATTTGGTGCCTGTTCCTGGTAAACTCAAGGCAGGCACTTTCCAGGCAGTTCAAGGCCAAAGAATCAGGGTTTGTTACTTTGTAGCAGAGCCAGCTTATAGTAAAATGTCATGAGGCAGTGAGGTGATGGCAAAATCACAGCCAGAAGCAGAGAGCAATGGCAGCAGGCAGCAGCAAGCAAGCATGAATACAAGGGCAGAGCACATTGTGTTACCAGCTTATCTCCTTTTATCAATACAGCCCCAGACTAATGGGCCTTTGGACAAATAATAGCCAATCAGTATGGCAGTTAGCCAAGACTGACTATATTAGGTGAAGCCGTAGGCTGGCTTTACCCAAATTTGGGAAAACATAGGACTTGCATGAGGAAGGCACAAGCCCAGTGTGTGTACCTTGTTTACCGCAGGATGTAAACAGGAGCAAAACAAGTCTGGGCAAGCCAAGGTCCTTAGACTCAGTGGCTCCAGGTTCTTTGTCCTCCATCCCACAGTTGCTTCTCCCCATAGCAGAAGGAGGGAAAGCAAAAACATATATCTGGTCAAGGCAGGACACTTATAGGCCTATTTTGGCCTATTCAGGCCACAGCAGTGAGTAGTTTCAGAAGCTCAATGATGGAACCAGCAGAAAATGAGAGAGAAAAGTCAGTGTCACTGAACAGAGATTTTGCCTTTCTGTGGCTAGGGAGAAAGTCCATGAGTTAATTCTTCACTCTTAGTTGCAGATGAAGCATATGTGGCAAAGTTTTTATGTTATGTTAAATCTAGAACTTTGTGTTACATGACTTAAACACTATACCAGAGATGTGTGTGACCATTACTGAGTTCTTTCTCGAGTAGATTTGATCTTGCCAGTCTCTCCTTTCATCTCAATAAGAAACTATTGATTTCTTGTTTCTCAGTCCCTCCTTCCCTGAATCACTGAGTTTACTTCTGTGTTCCTACATTTGCAGATATTAAGTGAGAAATTATGAGATAAAAACAGATATAGAAGTGTGTTTGAAGGATTTTTTTCCCAGTGCATTGTAGATATGTGATGTGAGTGTCCTTTCTCTAGCCCAGGCAGTGCTGTGTGTAGGATTCATTATTTATCTTCATGTGCTGTCATTGCTGCCATTTTTCCTTTGACTCATTTTTTCATCCCTAAATGGCACACAGCTGTAGTTCATTGCATGCAGTTTCCAGAGCTTGGAAGCAGAAAGGTTTTCTAAAAGCAAGGTCACCTGTTGATCTTTGCATTGATCTCTACATTGCCCTTTGCTTTTCTCATTTACAAGTTGTTTCTGTGATGTGATTCCATGTTTATGTGAACGTAGCTAAGGCTGGGGGAGAAATGAAGAAAGAACAGACTTTTATGAGTCACCTGTGCTATTTCTTCTTTTCTTTAACAGCTTTCTGGAGCTGATTTTTTTAGGGGAGGTTGACATTACTGTTTTGATGTGTACTACGTGGCTTTTTTTAGTCAGTGAGAAGCAGTTGTATTTTCTTGAACTCCTTTTAGTTACTTACTATGCTTCTCCCTTACGGTCAAGTTTAAAAAAAAAAAGAAAGTTGATGGTGCAAGTGTTGCAATTGTTGTCATATATAACTCTTGCTGGGACGAAGAGTAAGATCTGAAAGCTTCTTTTTGTTACTGTTGCTAAATCCGTACAGCATTGATGACGTGGTGAA
The DNA here is from genome assembly GCA_013396835.1 of Psilopogon haemacephalus. NCBI lineage: Eukaryota > Metazoa > Chordata > Aves > Piciformes > Megalaimidae > Psilopogon > Psilopogon haemacephalus. Next base: position 44,604 of record VWZI01014465.1, read on the forward strand.
GACAGAGTCTCTTTAGACTTGAGACCTAGAGTGAAAACCATGGCTCCATTCTTTAAGGAATAATCCAATTACAGAAAATGAGACAATGAATAAAAGCAGTGGGAGAAGGATTTGACTTGCTATAAAGCACTGGGGCAGATTGTCCTGTGATCTCTGTGTTCCTGGGAGAGCATTTAACATGTATTTTAATCTTGTTACAGGCTAGTTTACATGTATCTCTGTATGAAAAAATTGGAAGGGAAAGTAAAGAAGTTATTAGATCTAATAAAGCAGAGGGAGCTTTGTCTGCAATAACAAATATACTAGAATGTGTTTTCCAATTCTGTTGTGTAATTTGGTGTTCAGAGCTACAGTTAACTTAAATCCATATAACTTGCTGAAGTCATTAGGTCTACACCAGTGCGCCTGGTGTGATTCACTGCCAGCTGCCTGTCACATAGCAGCACCAGCACCATTATTCAGGCACAGAGCAGTGTGCAACTGGAAGAGAAATTGCTTACCTTTTTCTAATCCCTGTATCAATTCACAGACTTATCTGAGAGATAGGAAAGGGAACAGCTATCTTAAAGTCTTGTTCTAGGAAAGGCAGCTGCACTTACGAGGCCTCTGCAGTACAGCAGTGATTATGTGGCTCCTATCACATGCTACAAGGCTCAAAGACCTTGCCAATTTGGCATAGCTGTCCTCATGATGAACCTGGTGGGCTGGCTACTCATTGTGTTCAGCATTCAGGAAAGAAACAGAGCTCAAAACTGATTACTTCTCTTGAAATAGTGTGAAATAGTGAACTAATGTTATGCTCTGGAATAGAGCCACTGCTGTGGGCTAGACCTTCCTGGGCTGCCAATAGCTAGATGTTGATGCTCTTCTCACCTTTCCTAGTACTAGCATAAATAATGCAATGGTGAAAAAAATATTGCCTCCTCCCCAGTCTGCGTTTCATGTAGTATTAAGGAGAAGAAAAAGGATTCCCTAGAAAGATCCCTAGAAAGGGTAGAGAATGGGATCCCTCACAGAAATAAATTGGTGTAACTGTGAGAGCCCATTGTGCTCTTTAAGAAGCACTATATGTATATTTTATAAAGTATGGCATAGAAATTGCTTTGACAGCCAGATGAGTGCCTTGGAAGAGGCATGCTGATATCCACTGAAATGACAGCTGGGAGAAGAGTCCTTGTACAGAGGTTTCAGACTCAAAAAAAACATAATCTGACTTTGCCCACAAACTTATGCCCATCTACTTTTTCCTTAGCATGCATCTCCTCTAAAATAAATCTTTTCTTATGCTCTTTTGCCATTAACTCGTTAATTGTACAATGCTGTCATGTATGTTCAGGCCTGTGACTTTCTTAGAATGTTACCTTGTTTTAAAAGCACAAAGAATCCACATTGTGCAGTAACTAATGGAAAGGCAAAATAATGGTAAGCCTGCTGAAGAGCTGTACTGAAGCTTATGGAACAAAAATTATATCAAGTTAAAAAAAGGATATTTTTCTCCTAAAGTTCTGATCTGCTAGCTGAATTCAAAACATCAATCTAATCTAGAGAGATGTATCATGTTATTTATATCCTTTTGATAAACCACCAAAATAACCTTTGAAAAATCAGGTGACTTGTGCCCTTAACAGCCTTTTGAGACTTGCCCTAAAAATAGTTTACAAAGCAACAGAGCCAAATTGTTGGAGAATTGCACTCAAATGTATTAGAGAGTCTATTCCTGTGGCACTTAAGCAAGCCAAAGTAATAAATATAAAATGGTAATTTTTCTCTATGAGCTGTGCTTGCTGCTCCCACATGATTTAATTCCTACCCTGGAGTAATGTAACACTGCCTGTTCAGTCTCTTGGATTCATGGAATAAGGCATTTTGTTGCTACTTTGTTAAGTGTGCTCAGAAAAGTCAACAATTACAATTAATCCCCTTTTGCCTGAGAGCATCCTGTCATGCTATCCATACTCCAGGTGTCACTGGATTTTTTTGGATTGTGAAGAAACTTAGAGTAAGCAACAGATTAGAAGAATATATTGGTATATTGAACAAGAAGTGAAAAGATTGGCAAAATATAATATAACTGTATTTTGGTCCTTTGGTATGTGGTTTTTGGCTGGTCATTAAGTGGGAAAAATAAGCAGAATAAAGTTGGTTTTTTTTTTTTTTTTTGGTGTTTTTTTCATTTGTTGCCTGTAATGAATCAACCACTTCTTCCCAGTAACTGTCAGCCTTGAGATTTTCTGTTAATTTGTGGATCTACTCTGTACTATTCAAATTCCATGGGTTCACTTTACTTGCAGGAAGTTAGGCTGTCCCCACTCAGGTTTTGCTTGCTTAGGCAGATTTTGACTTTGACCTGAAGATGGCCACAGGCACATTGTAACTACAGTCATAGAATCATAAAACAGTTTAGGTTGGAAAAGACCTCAAAGATCATCCAGTTCCAACCCCCTGCCATAGGCAGGGACACCTCCCACTAGATCAGTATGCTCAAGACCTCATCCAACCTGGCCTTGAACACATCCAGGGAGGGAGCAG
>VWZI01014465.1:47935-114870 GCA_013396835.1 Psilopogon haemacephalus
AGGTAGATGACATCAGTTGCCCTTCCCTTGTCCACTGCTGCTGTGACTTTATCATAGAAAGCCACTAAATTTGTTAGGCATGATTTGCCCTTGGTGAAGCCATGCTGGTTATCATCAGGCATCTCTGCTTTGTTCTCCATCTGCCTTAGCAGAGCCTTGAGGAGGATCTGCTCCATGATCTTGCCAGGCACAGAGGTGAGGCTGACTGGTCTGTAGTTACTGGGTTCATCCTTTTTTCCCTTCTTGAATATAGGTATTATATTTGCTCTTTTCCAGTCAGCAGGAACTTCACCAGTCTGCCATGACCTTTCAAATACAATGGACAGTGGTTTGGCAACTTCATCTGCCAGTTCCCTCAGGACCCATGGGTGGATCTCATCAGGCCCCATGGACTTGTGCACGTTCAGGTTCCTTAGGTGCTCATGAACATGATCTTCAATTACAGTGGGCAGGTCTTCACTCCCCCGGTCCTTACTTTTGCCCTCTGGAATTTGGACACTGCAGATGGAGCACTTGCTGCTGAAGACTGAGGAAAAGAAGTCATTGAGCACCTCAGCCTTATCCATGTCCCCTGTCACCAGCTCTCCACTTCCCTTCTGGAAAGGTCCCACATTCTCCCTAGTCCTCCTTTTCTCACTGATATACCTGAAGAAATTCTTCTTGTTCCCCTTAATGTCCCTAGCCAGATTCAACTCCAGCTGTGCTTTGGCTTTCCTAAAGCTCTGTAAACTCTCTTCTTCTGTCTACGCATGTCCAGGAGTTCTCCAGTCGTCCATGCAGGCCTCCTTGCATTCTTACCTGCCTTCCTTTTTTTTGGGATGCATTGCCCTGGGCCTGAAGGAGGTGATCCTTGAGCAATGTGTCATCTTGATCTGATTAAATCATCTGTGTGGGCAGCTGGTATGTTGTCAGAACTGTTTTTTTTTGGGGGGGGGTTTGAGTGTTATTTTTAATTTTAAGATATAATTCCCAAATTCTTGAGAATTACTAGTCATCTCATTGGTTAATTATTAGTGTATTTCAGGATATCTGGTGATATCTGACAGTATACATAAAGTGCCTACATTTGCTGGCATTTTTTTTCTTCCAAAGTTAATGATCATTCAATCTTTTGAAGTCAGAGATGAATGCAAGTGATTATCATCTTTTGTTAAGGTGCTTAACCGAGGTCTTGGCAGATCAGCCAAGTTCTTTTTTCTTCATTCAACCAGATTACATCTTTTCTGAAGCTGCTTCCACTGACATACATGGTAGAAGCCCCATGGCTAGCATGTGGTGGGAAACACAATCCAGAATGTGACCATAGCCAGTAGAGTGCACACATTATTCCACAGTGGTAGTTTAAGCATATGTAGTGCAGGCTTGAAAAAGAAACTTTCTGACCCTGTAAGAAAACAAAGGCAAGATGGAGGAAAATGTTTGGCAACAGTAACTCTGGGTTTTGATCACCTGTAGTGTTGAATTGAACATCTTAGCCTACTGTCTTTTCAACAGATTTTTCTTCTGTTTGTTTGTGTGTTCTACGTATGCTTTTGTCCAAAACTTTAGTTTGCAAGGGTTGTGGCTCTTTTCTGTTTCTCAAATCTAGTAAAAAATATGACACCCTGTGAGGCTGTCAAATGTGACCAGGTATTCTTCCTTGCTTATTGTTGTGATTAAGGGCATGTCTGCCCTGCAGAATGGAACATCCTCCAAAAACCTGTCACTCAGCTAGCTGAGCTCATGATGCAGTATACCTTTTTAAGACTGCACTGTGGAAAAATTAAATGCATAGCTGAGGAATAGGATACCTGATTTATCTTGTCTCCCCAAGGAGATCTATTCCCTGTCTCCCTGCTTGGAACTGAGCACAATTTCAAGATTCACAGAACTGTGTTTAATTTGATTTCTGAAATTAGAATTGCTTTTCTTTACTGATTGGGCAAACAAGGAATAGCCTAAAAAGTCTCCATTTTGTTTTAATTGTGATTTTCCATGGTGTTCTGAAATGCTGTCCATTTTTACGTCTGTATGATATTGATGAATGTCACATGGCTAGTAACAATGCCTCTATTATGTATTTTTAATGTATATAGAAAAACAAGAAGACCAATAGCATATTCAGATACACTAAGAAGAGTGTATTTACAGGTTGAGGGAGGTTCTCCTCTCCTCTACTCAGCCCTAGTTATGCTACATCTGGAATACTGTGTACAATTCTGGGCTTCCCATTTCAATAAGAACAGGGAACCACTGGAGAAAATTCAACAGAAGGTGACAAACATGATGAAGGGACTGGTGCATGTCTCTTATGAGGAAAGGCCAAGTGACATGGGGCTGTTTAGCTGGAAAAGAAAAGGTTGAGATGGGACCTTATCTATTTCTACAAATAGCTGAAGGGTGGCTACGAGGAGGATAAAGCCAGTCACTTTTCAGTGATACCCAGTGATAGGACAAGGGGCAATGGACTTAAATTCAGTTACAGGAAATGCTATCTTAACATGATAATTTTATTTTTTTTACTGTGCTGGTGATGGAGCACTGGCACAAGCTGCTTAGGGAGGTTGTGGAGTCTCCTTCTCTAGAGGTTTTCAAAACCTTTCTGGGCATGTTTCTGTATGACCTGCCTGAAGTGGTCCTTTGCAGGGAGATTTGATTTGATGATCTTTGAAGGTCCTTCCCAACATCTATGATTCTATCAAACAAAGTACTTGTTTACAGAATTATGATTTTTTTCTTAAACAATAGGAAAGTTGATTTAAAATGAAAAATAAATGCCTGTTAAACCCTCAAGCATCATTCTCAGCCAAGAAATGTGGTGGCCTTAATTCACTGATGGTTAATTTTTAATGTTGTGCATTGACCTCAAACTTTTGTGGAATTTGCCTGAAGTGTCTAAGCTTTTCACATGGCATGCAATCTGCAGACTTTGTTTCCTGCAGTTGTCTACTGGCAGACCTATGCACTTAAAGTAATCCCTGGAATAAAGGTTAAACTAACATAATCTCCCACAAGTAAGGAAGTGTCTGTGATTGAACTGCACAGAAAGCAGATGTGAGTTTGTTAGGGTTATTTTCATCAGCCCCTGCACAGACACTAGGTGTAGGTTATATCAGATTTTTTTCTTTGGAGGGCAGACCTCTTGAATCCTATTGATTCCAGAAACCAGCAGAGGCCTAGAAAAGCTTAAGTTGTGCATAAGACTCTCTGTGGTTTGACTCATTAAGTTAAAGCGTTAGATTCTTTAGTAATCAGTCAGTTTAGAGAAACTTGTGTGCCTCCTGTGGCATGTGACTGTATTTCACTAAAAATGTGTTGCTGGAAGGCTATTGCCTGTGGGAAATAGCTGAAGTGCAAAGAAGCTGCCATAACACTGGTACTGGTAGATTGGTTAGCTGACTTTTTTAAAGAAGAATGGAAGTTCAAGTGATCAAGAGCAAAACATAAGTAATATCAAGTAACTAAAAACCAAAGAAACAAGCAAACTCCCCAAAACCTCTCAATATATCAACAATTTATATTGTCCTACTTTACTCTCTCTGATTTTAAACTCTGTCATTTGCTCCCAGAGACAGCTGATACCATCTGCAGAAACAGAAGAGATGTCAGCAGTCTTGCCCTCAGGATGCCCTTAATGTATCTTAACAAGTCCACAGAGAGTGTAGTAAAAACTTTGAAATATTCACTGGCTTTTACCTGATGAGAAGTCAAAAGGAAAGGGCTTTTGTAAAACTGCTCTCACCAGATCTTTCTTCAAATAACTGATTTACAGTGGTACCATAAGCATGATACATTCCATGTTAAAAACATGTTGCTTATGCTGAATACACAATTTTCAAGTATTTCATTTGTCCATGGATGATAGCATGCACTGCAACAATTTCTGTTCAGAGAAAAGTCAAAGTTGACTCAGTGTGCCATTCTCAGGCTGCATTTTCCAGCTTGGCTAGCTATGAGCTTAGTGCCAAGTTCACTCTCCAGTTAATGTAATTGGTTTGCTTCACAATAATTCATTGCAATTGCTTTGTTTTGTTATAACCTTTGTGATCTGCAAATAGCCAGTATCCATAGGGAAATGAAGCCACAGGAACTTCTGCCATCTACTACTGACTTTGTCTTCTGTCATCTTTCTACTTTCTTTTATCTATAGTTTAATTACAGTCCTGGTTCAAACATTTAATGTATTTTCTTGGAACCTTGCAACTGGTTTTGAATGGGTTGGGGATCTGACTGTGGCAATATGTATCATAACAAGTTGCTTTTGAACTATGCATTCAAAGATGTGTGAAGAAGCCACTTAGTGATTCCATTTCCTTAATAATGGACTTCTATATAGAACCTACCAACATACTTCTATCAAGTTATTTATTATTAAGAAAAGTTTGAAACTGATAGTTTGTAAATTCCAGTATATTCATTTAGCTTAGAACTCCAATCACTTTTCCCTAACCTCTCCGACCTGTGCCTGCTGGCCTTGTTTTCCACCTCAATTCTCTGTGCTATTTGTGGCCAAATAGTAAAAACACTGCACAAACTAATTCTTCATGATCAGCTTTGTTCAGACACTTTCCCCTTAGCTTTATTTTATGTGCTGCGAGAGCACTACTACATACATCAGTACCTGGGAGAATGACCTTCTGAAATGTAGATCAATTGTACAGGCATAAAACTTGCCTGTTCAAAAATGTGAGGGTGTAAATAGGTATATTCCTCCTTCCTCCCTTCATTACAGAGCTTTCTGCCAAATGCTCTTGCCAAGAAAGGTTACTACGTGTAGGCTCACATCAGCATTATACTATGGGAACATGCATTTAACAGCAAACATGAAAATAAGCAGTGTTTGAGGTTTACTCTACAGGTTCTTACAGTATATCTGTCACTTTACCTGGTGAAAGTGCCATTTGTCAGTAGTTTATTTGCATGTTTCATTTTCAGCAGGACTTTCACTACTATAATGAAAGGAAAAATTGCAGAGAAGAATGCAAATATTTAGATGATATTTTCCTGTTTATTGGAACTGAACTGTTGATCTGTTATACAAGTGGGGAAGGAGAAATCTCTTCTGACATGGTATTACAAGATTGTAATTTGCTATTTTTTTCCCCCTCTTTCTGGGGAACCTGCAAGTTATCCAAAAGTGAATTGTCTGAGGCACATGTTCTGAAAACCCCTGCAAAGAAACTCAAGCTATTCACACTGTTCTAAGTATAGGCTGCTTTTTTAACAGAGTGTGACCGTTTAAGGTGGGTCATAAAATTGTCATGAGTTATAAATCTCTGGAATGAGTACTGTGGAACATTTAATCTCCAGAGAGCCAGCAATGTTTGTAATGGGCATATTCTATAGGTGACTGCATACAAAATTATTTGTGGGTTGAACCTGAACCCACAGGTTCAGGTAACAGCTTACTTTGTAAAGACCATCCAGTTTCACCTGAGTTCTTATACAAGCAGAATCAATAACTTCATTGTAATTTAGATTAGAATGTAGCCAGATGTGGGCCTGCAGGTACCTAAATTCATCTACTCTAGCCCAGTCAGATACACTTTGACTATATCTTTTAAAGTAAACTATGACTGTCTCAGTCTCTGTCAATTCAAATAATACGTTGTTTCAGTGATGCAGTTTTCATTTCCTCTGTTATCATACTGTATGTCATGAGCAGCCAGAAGGGGAAAGCCATTCCTGCATTTCATTGAAGCTTACTGTTCATCTCTTCTTTAGTCTAAACCAAGTATTTTACAGTGCAAAACCCTTGATGTCTCACATATTTCACAGCACCTTTTTATTCAGACAGAGTTGTGGGACAGCTTTAATGATGAATAGGTTTAGCTGAGAATCCACAAAAATCTTAGGCAAATAAAATGACAGTAATGATTGTGTACAAAAATGTAACTTAGCTTAAGAAATTATTCAGCTCTAGAAAAGCTCTTTTGATCAGTTACTGCTGAATACTTATGTTTTTCCCTATATCCATCTCTGTTGTCATATATCTGAAAACAGCTGAATCTTAGCAGGATCACAGACATTTTTTCTCTAGATTGTTCTCATGTTTTTCTTTAAATATATTATTCTTACATTGTGAATAAGATGACATCATAAAACAAACCTGATGTTCCATTTGGTGATAAATCCAGCAGAAAGGCTGGCAGTTTGAACTGCCCTGGTACTACAGAAAATAGATATTGTTTTTAAAAAATCTATTTGCCCCTGAGAGAGTATTGTGAACTGATTTCGAATGTTTAACACAATAAAAGTTCAGAAGGAAGTACCACAGAAAACACACCACAAATATGTGGTGGTATTTAGTGAATTCTTCAAAAAGCCAAGAAGGAAGCAGAGGTGAAGGGGAAGGCATCTGTCTGAGGGCTCCTTAGACCATCCCATGCTCCCGGCTATTTGTACCTCTCCTCTGATGCACCATGTGCTGGCTGCTGACAGAGCCTGGAGCTTGATGGGCCAGTGGCTTGATCTAGTGTGGCAAATCTTATGTCACTGTGCTGTAGCTGACATGAAAGTACACACCATCACTGCCAAGAACTGGTTTCCACTGGGATTAGGATCAGCGTTCTGATATGTACCTGCCATCTGCAAATTGCCACAAGATGCTATTTTCAGACAATTTCTTCTTTCTCTCTCTCTCTCTCTCTCCTCCCCCCTCATTGTAAGCAACTGCAAAAGAAAGAATCTTACAATACTATCAAGGCAAGATTTTCAGATGGGAAGATTGTTTTAATGTTTCAGACAGATTTTGTTAAGAAATATCCTTCTTTAAATCCCTCTGTTTTCAGAAACTAGGGGTATCATGAGAGTCTGAGACTGGTTCTTGAAAAAAAAAAATCTGTTATAGTTCTTGCACTTGAGAATGCTTTTGTGAGGAAAACATACAGCTGCTACAATGAGAAAAAAACTCCAACTTATCCTATCTTTTCATTAGCTAATTTTAATTGTATTATCTTTCATGTATGAGAGAACTAGCTGCAGATGTTGCTGTCATCATGTAAAAGAAAAAATAGTAATAAAACCCAACCCAAACAAACAAAAATGTAAAAAAACCAAACCCCCCCTCTCCCCCTCCCCCCCCCCAAAAGAAAAAAAAAACCAACAAAAAAACCAAACAACAAAACCAACCCTTTGAATGCAGAAATCAGAGACTCATTCCCAACAGATCAGGTACATCTGCCAAGAATTCTTTCCCAGAGAAATGTACAGCAGACCACAGAATTCCTGTTCCTTGGCCAGTGAATACTGCTTTCAAGAGAGAACAGTCAGGGTCCATGGGCAATTTGCAGTATCTCTTAATATGAGTTAATTGTCTTCTGTGAGACAAAAGCATCATTGTTGATTGCAGAAAAACTGTTGTTGTTTTCAAAACAGATTTTTTTTTTTAATATTAAAACTATGACTCTAAGAAAAGTCAGAGTGTTTTCATAAACAAAGGAGTCTGTGCTGCTGTCCAATGAGATCTGGACAGGCTGGACTGCTGGATGAAGGCAAACCTTATGAAGTTCAATAAGGACAAGTGCAGGGTCCTGCATCTGGGGAGGAATACCAACAGGCACCAGTACAGGTTGGGGGCTGTCCTTCTAGAAAGCAGCTCTGAACTTGGAGTGCTGGTGGACCGCAAGTTCTGCATGGGCCAGCAATGTGCCCTTGTGGCCAGGAGAGCCAATGGCATCCTGAGGTGCATCAAGAAAAGTATGTCTAACAGGTCTAGGGAGGTTCTTCTACCCCTCTACTCTGCTGTAGTGAGACCATATCTGGAACACTGTGTCCAGTTTTGGGCTTCTCAGTTCAAGAGAGACGGGGACTTACTGGAGAGAGTCCAGCAGAGAGGCATGAGGATGACTGGGGGACTTGAGGATCTCCCCTGTAAAGAGAGACTGAGAAATCCGGGTCTGTTTAGTCTGAAGAGAAGACTTTCAAAACCTGCCTGGACACATTCCTGAGCCAACTACCCTAGGTAATCCTACTTTGGTAAGAGGGGTTGGACTCGATGATCTCTGGAGGTCCCATCCAATCTCTAAAATTCTGTGATTCTGTAATTCATGCCCTGAGCAGTACAATGTGAAAATACCAGTATATATGCTTTATAGGGACACACAAATACATGTTGTGATATAGAAAGCTTTATTTCAATTCTCTTTTCAAGGAGTCTAAGATGAGCTAAAATGGGATGAGTAGCATTTGCCAACTTCCACTTTTTAAATTATGTCTTTTGAAATAATAATGTATTTTAATACAACTTATTCCTGTAAAAGGGAAAACCAAGTTGAATGTAACTTTTTTTTCTATATTGTGCTGTTCTGTTCTTTTGGTAAATAGACTTATTCCTCTGTGTTCATTTTTCTTCATATTTTCAAGTGTAAACAGCAGAGGGATGAGTTTATAATTACAACAAATAGTTCCATTGGAATGATTTTTTCTTTTAAGTAGGTTGCATTTCATGTCTCATTTGCTCCAGCAACATAACCAATACAAGGGAACAATCACACTCCTCAGCCTGCGTAGTAAGCTAATAACAAATATCTTCCTTACATTTAGTGTACCATCATATGCAATTAAGCTCTGATTCAGCTTTCCTTACTTACCTAGAGTGCTGTTGGCTGTCATGGAAGGCTAATAGGCCTAAAACATGTCCTAGCTTGCTCCTGCTGATGAGGGAACAAAGGGTGGAAGGAAAACAAAGGCCTAGGCCATTATGCTCCCTCCCAAAGTGACAAACAGGTACCCATGGGTGTTTAAGTACTTGTTAGTGTCTTGCCCAAATAAGAGCAAGCTTGTCCTGGGTTCATCTAATATGGGCAGTTTTGCAAATGCCATTCAAATTGTTAAATCTCTGTGGCAGAAGGAGTCATTACACTCAGGCGAATAATATAAATGGAGATAAGTTGCAAGCTGCTCTGTGCTGCCTCTGCCTCACTGCTCTGCCTCACTGCTCTGTCTCAGTGTGTGCTGCTCTGCTCTATGTTCTGCTCTGCTCAGAGAGCATGCTTCTGCCTCACTGCTCTTGGCTTGGACAACGTGGTCTGCTCTGCCTCCTGCTTCAGACCAGCTTAGCCCTGATGTTTTGGGCTTAAACTATCTGGAAATTTAAGTGCCTCAAGTTTACCAGAAGATGGTATTAAGTGCCTCATGACATGGTAAGAAGTGCCACCAACATCGTGATGTCTCTGCATATCTGAAAGAGATCCTGCCTGCACCTCTGCAAACTTTTGTGTCAAGAGGAACCAGCATCATCCTCAATTTCTACTGATGCTATACCAAAAGCCCATATATGACCCTTAGGATCTTTGAAAAAACATTGTCTCAAAAAGTCAATTCCCAAAATGCAAGGCGCATCGGGACCAGTTACAATAGAATGCTTCTTCCACTCTTTACCAGTTAAACTTATCTCAGCCTCCAACTTAGTTAACTCTTGGGATCCACCAGTGATTCCAGAGATAGTTATAACTTCTGTCCCTTTGCAATTTGATGGCAACAAAGTACACTGAGCACCTGTATCAACTAAAGCCCTGTATTTCCAAACTTTTGAACTGCCAGGCCACCTAATGAATACATTCCAATAGATTCGGTTTTCTCCATTATCCCTTTCCTCCTCCTGGCTAGAGGAAGGGCACCCCTAATGCTGAACATGGCATGTAGGGTGTACACAGTGGTTGGTGGTGGTGTTGTGAGAGGAATAACAATTATTAGAATAATTGCAATTGCTCTGAGGAGCTGAAGAAGTGACAGCTACTCTTCTGGCATTGCATCTTCTGCATCTACATCTCTGCTACTTGAAAGAAAAGCTCTAGATACTCATATTGCACATATAGCATATATCATGTGTATGTGTATTTTCAGCAAAAGTAACTTCTTGTATCCATTTCTGAAATATTCTTATTGGCTGTGCTTTTAATTAGCATTTGAAATGCAATTACTGAAATAATAAATCTCAAAGTATATTCAGTTTTTCGTTTAGAGGCATTCACCTCTAAAAGGCATGTGGAAGGAATAACCTTGAAAGCTGCTGCTTTATACAGACAAATGTATCACAAGGATTTTTGGTTTTTGTACTTCATATGATATCTAAATTATTAACTTTCTGTATGAGGTTCAGAAAAATTATTTTAATAAGCCGCTATGATATTAACCTTTTGTGTAATATAAAAATTATTTTTAATGATATAATTATGTTTAAATGAAACCATTTAAAATTTTTTCCCTCTAATTTGATGTTGCTATATTTCAGCTTTGGAATGTGGTGAAAGGTTTAGAACCGTAATCATGACTCCATGAACAAAACAGTTAAACCCACCTTTTAAGATCTGAACTTGTCTTCCTTTGGTGAAACAGAGTTCCTTGCCCTCTGTCACTTTGCTATGCCTTTCATAATGATATATATAGTTAGTGTGCTGAAAGGGAATGTTTATTTTAGCAACCATTTGAGTTCATAGCAATTTCATATCCAATCGTCTCTTGCATTAGGTCTCTGCATGCATGTGGTCATAGGATAAGGTACTTATACACAGAGAAAGGAATGATGATTAGCACAGTGCTCTGACAACAATATCTCTGTGTTCTTTGTTTTGTGCTGACTTGAAAAACAGCTGCACAAACTCCTAGGAGAAGATGATTACAGAGGAATGTGAAAGGCAGATTTGCCACATTGGTTTGTAGGTCTTGACCCACAAATCGCTGATGCATGAGAGTCTATTCTAGAGATGAAATAGTTATGTACCTATGCTACTTCCTGGGCTTATGCTCCTCACTATCACTACAAAGAGGCTGGTGGCCTAAATGAACCTTTGATTTGACTCAGTGGACCTGATGACGAATATTCAATATCACAGAATTGCTTTGGTTAGACCTCTAAGATCACCAAGCCCAGCCATGTCAAAAGTGCCACGGCCACACATTTCTTGAACACTTCCAGGAATGGTGTCTCTAGCACCTCACTGGGCAGCCTGTTCCAATGCCTGACCCCTCTTTAGGGAAAAAAATAGTTCCTAATCTCCAATGTAAACCTCCTTTGGCACAATTTCAGGCCATTTCCTCCTGTTCTATCACCTGATACTATGAAGAAGAGACCAACTCTCATCTGGCTCCAACCTCTTTTCAAGGAATTTTAGAAAGCAATGAGATCTCCCCTCAACCTTCTCTTCTCCAGACTAAACAACCCCAAGTCCCTCAGCTGTTCCTCACCAGGTCTGTTCTTCAGACCCTTCCTCGACTTTGTTGCATTTCTCTGGACACTCTTCAGTACCTCAATGTTTTTCTTTTAGTGAATGACCCAAAACTGAACACATCCATCTGCCTCAAGGTGGCAGCTTTAAAGAGAAAGTGCTGGCTGAAGCAAAACATCATAGGACTTGTGATTTGCATTGTAACATGAGAGGCTTCCTGTTTCCAGTTGCTGCATTCAGATTCTGGTTTGGGGGCACTGGGCTTTTCTGCTGGTCATGCTGCAGGCCTGGGGGCTGGGAGGGTGGTTTTATTGCTGGCATCTGCTGCTGCTGCTTTTGCTGTGCTTTTCTGTGCAATAGGCTAAGATAATTGACACAGTATCATCCCAGTAAACACTTATCTCAACCCCGGGGTTTTTGTGTTACTTTCCTTCTTGATCTGTGTGTGGGGAGCTTGCTTTTGTCAGAGGACTGTCTTAAACCAGGACACCCAGTATGCTAGTTCTTTTTGACAGAACTTCTACTCCATAAGTCACCTCCTTCAAAAGCAAGCTTGGGTATTGCTGTGTGGTACTTTTTCAAGTAAATAGGCACTAAGTAAAGCACTCATCTTATTAAATCAGGTTATAGGAGGTTACATCATGAGAGATGTAATAATGAGAAGAGATATATTCTTGCATCTTGTCCTTTGCAGACATGCAAGTTAAAGGCAATCTTTTTCTGAAATTTGATCTTAAAGAATTCATGGTCTTTCTCCTTGGGGAGGATTGGGAGTTACCCACCTCCACCACAATTAGGAAAAACCCACATTAAACTCAGCCAGCTGGAAGTTAAGAAATGAAGCTGTATTTATAGCTTTGCACAATTTACAAACTAAATATATGGAGATATATTTACAGCTACGTACAGTAATATGCAAGTTAAAAGTAATACAGAGATAAAAAACCCTTTCCAGCAACAGAGCCATCCAGGAGGACTTTCAAACTCACTCACCTTTTTCCTCCTTCTTTCCAACCCCCCTCCCTTATCTCAGGATCCCACTTATATGCAGGGTGAGCTGGAAAAAGGTTTTGAGAGGTGTTAGAAGAAGACTGATTAATTTGAGTTATGCAGGTTCAGGCAGAGGAGTTAATACAGCAAGCAAGCAGGCAGTCAAAGACTGACCTTATCTTTGCTTCTGTCCTTGTTTTTCTATGTCTCAGCAGAACAAATGGACAACATAGACATCACTATTATTTTCTTTTCACAGACAGTGATCTAATTTCTCTCATTAAAATATTCCAATAAGCCTCAAACCAGCACACTCCCATGATGCTTGGCATCTGGCACATTAGTACTGAGGTGCATATTTAGAAAGTGAAGAAAATATTTCTGTCTTTCTGTCATGATTTTTATGGGCTTATGTATATTTCTGTTTTGTTTTCTTAGGCAATTGCCAATTATACACATACTCTTTAGAGATCTATGTGATCTTTAGGATCTCTGCTGCATGAAAGATGGAAAACAAGGAAGGATGGATCAGGAATGTTAGGTCATTTGGGTCATCCAAACTACTTAGAAGCCACTATTTGACCTAGTTCTTCATGTGCAATTTCTATTGACTTCCACATCAGTGGCGTCATGAGTTAAATTGAATTTGCTGCTATTTATACTATAGTGCTTTCATGCCAGCTTCAAAATGAAAGTGCTGGCTAGAGCAAAGTATTATGGGGCTTGAAGTTCAGATTGTAATATGAGAGGTTTCCTCTCCTGGTTGCTGCTTTTGGGTTATGGATGTTGGCTGTCCACTGGGATGGCAGTATGATAGGGAGGAATGTAAGGGTTTAATTCCCTGGCTTTCTGCTTGCTGCTGCTTTTCTGCTCTGCTTTTTCTGCAAATAGGTTGTGGTAATTGCACATTATGTTATCTCTTTTATATTAAACTTATTAAATTTATTAAACTCTTTATCTCAACCTAGAGTTTTTGTGTGTTACTTTTCCCTTATTCTTGTGTTGAGGAGAAACCCGTTCATAGTGCTTTAATCTGTTACAGAAGCCAAGGGAATGTATGGCCCAGGAACTGAAACATATGTCAATTTGTATGTAAATGTTGTGATTGTAATTGCTATTATCAAATGAACTACTTCATCTTAGTACAAGTTACAAAAACAGCAATTGCTTCCTAGGTCTTTCAACAACATTATAGAATTTCTTTGGACAAAAGTGATATTCAGATATCAAAACATGTGTACATATTTTTTGTGGAACTTGCAGTAAGAGATTTTGTTCTGGAATCCCTTTGTCCATTGCTCAGTTTTGCAAAGATTTTACTAGTAAGCTTGGAATTTTCCTGGCTGTCACTTCCACAAAGTTCTTTAGAAATCCTGAAGAAAAAAATATTTAAAAAGGAAAAAAGGGAAGGCTACTAAAACTGAAGTGGTCCTTGCTTGTTTTTAGAATCTGAACTTTAAAGAAAATGGTTCTATTATGAAGTGATGTGGAACAGTTTTACAACCGTTTGAGAATCTGAGCTACCTCTCCACTTAGTGTCAAAAGCATTATCTTTGTTAAGAATCAGAAGCTATTTTTATGAAAATCTACCCGTGTATGGCGATTGAGAAGATGATAATAATTACTTCCTTGATTTGATGGAATACTATGAAAGGCAAGCAAAAAAAATTTTCAGACACACTGAGCATCAGCCCTGACCTTATTATTTTTTTTCCCATTATTCCCCTTCTGCCTGGTAGAAGCATCTAGGACCTTTCAAATCAGTCTCAGGACAATGGTTCTCCACTAATCTTCCCAGTGCCCAGATATCTGGTGAGCATGCAAGATGTTTCTGATAAGAATAGAGAAAATACAGCATTTTTGGCCAAAAATATTCTTTCCAAATCAGACTAAAGTCAAATATGCAGTGTGAGGAACTATTATTATAGTTCAAGCTTTGTTTGGTTCAGAATTTCTGTGACAGGATAAGGAACAAAAGTTAATGATATCAATGGTTGTAAACCAACTGTGCTATGATACATATCTGGCTGGGTTACGATTGGGAAGGTATTCTAGAGGGAAGAAGAATTCATAGACTTTAACTCACTAGTACAGTTATCCTGATAGTGAGCACAGTTGTCTGTAGATAGTTGGGAAAAATATGAGCGTGGAAGGTAAGTTAAAATTGCTTATGGAATAAACATCAAATCACTTGCACTGAAGAGTAAGGGTGTTAAGTGAATATAACATTAAGTACCATGATAAGAGGACAATTATTCTCCACAGGTAGAGATAACAGTGTAAAACACAGGAAATAATAAGTATAAAAGGAAAATTCAAAGGACTGCTCTACACTGAAGAAGTTAATCTGCTCTTTGTTTCCTACTTTATATATTAACACCTTGCTTTTGACAGTGAGAAAAAAATCAAAGCAATTGCAAGAAAGTTTGCACATGCCTGTTAGCTGGAAATTGATCAGAAATAGAGGTATCTTCTGAGGAGCAAGGAGTTCAGATCAAAAAACTGTCTGAAAAGTTGAACAGAAGAGTTGTCTGAAGTCATCTGTCCATAAATCTTTTGTTTTCATGAGAACACAGATACATAATGTCTTCAGTTTTAGCCATTTCCTTAAGTTTGTTATCTAGTTTTCCTCCTTGTTTCAGGGTATATCATGTTATAAGGGTCATGGAAACCACAATTATATGCAATGAAGTGGAAAACTAGAGGTCCTTCAAATAATCCTGACTGTTGAAAGGACATCTGCCAGTTCTGTGCAGGGTGTAACAGATTATAGAAACGAAACCAACAGAACTGTCATAGTGATCTGAGGATGCAACAGCAAGTTCTGCAGCCCAGAAGAGATCAAGTCAATATATGTTGTTATGCCTTCTTTTAAACTATTGTTACTATTACATGTAGAGAAACGAACTGTTACTCTATAAAAAGATTAAGATTACCTCATGCATAAAAGAGTATTAAACTGGTTTACAAAGTTTTATGATACAAAGTTATTTCAATCACTTGAGTTGTGAAAAGGATGATCTTGACATATAATTTTGCAGTTGCTAGCATTATGTAAGGTTAATTCATTGTTCCAGTATAATAAAACACGTGACAGCAGCCAGATGTATAATTTCATGTCTATTAATAGAAAATTAATATCTTCACTGAACAATTGTTGATACTTAACAGAGATCTCAATTTGTCTACTCAGGAAAGAACAATAGAGATTCTGCCATTTGAGTGTTGAAGTCGATTATGCAGTACGATTTCCAATCCCATTGTTCAGTGCTGCTATTGATTGTGAAACTGTTTGCTTTGTGTAGGAGGAAATCTCTTTGACTGAAAAAGGGGGAGAAAAAAAGAAAGTTGCCTGTGACGGTTATTACCTATTAACTTAAAGAAGAAATCATCACTACACACACAATGTAACCATCAAGAATCCATACTAATGCATTATTGGAGTATTTTTTAAACTGTCAACTTTTCAGACTTGGCAAGGACTCTGACCAGCTGGATTTTCTGTTTCATGAACACTCTATGATTCTGAAAAAGTGTGGAGTAGCAGCCTACCAGAAGCTGCATCCCTGGAGATATCTAGAGAGGGTGGCTCAAATACTGAGGTTTGAAATGCTGTTTTATAAAACTGTTTCTTTAGGTCATTTAAAGTGACAAAACTAATGAAGGTGTCACCTTTTACAGCGTGTAAGGTCTGTCATATTTCTCCTTATAAAGTGAGGATCTAGTCTGCGTTCGCCTGATAGGCTGTTGTCTAGGTTATTTTTAAATGCCTCCCTTATAAAGGAAATTCTTCAGCATCCTCAAGTAAATTGCAGTTTAATCTGCACACCTTAATATCCAGTCCAGTACTGAATATACCAATATCTAGTCTGTACACTAACACAGACATCCCCTCTACAGTGTTCATTAAACATGAAGATTCTCTTTGTAAGGATGACTAATTTCTAATACAGGTGCCACTTTTTTTCAGAACATTTTAATTGTTAGATGATCATTATTGATCCCTTCATACCCTCTATTTTATTAGAGGAAGTAAGACAAATTACTTTTCTGTGCAAATTTCTCTTAGGCTCAATATTTGGAAACTATATTTCCCAGATTTCAATATGCTAAGCTCAGGTGAACCTAGAGATGAGCTTAAGAAAGCATATTTCCTGGGTCATATCTATAACACCCTGCTTTAAAATGGATATGTCTTATTCACAAGGCTGTATCACAGTGCTGATTGGTTCACATGTGATAGTGTTCTCAGGGTCCCTGCTCTCTGTTTTCCTATTGCCTGGACAGTTGCTGATACTGTTACGTGCTTTGCTTTTTCCTTTCTGAGTGTAGTGCTTTGTACTCATATTGATTTGAATTTCATCTTGATGATTCTGCAGCTTTCTCCCAAGGTGTCCAAATCATCTGAATTCTACTCCTGACCTACGATTACACTAGAAGACTTAGAGCCCATCTAAGCTGTTGACATCTGTGAATTTTACTATTGGACTATCCTTTTATCACTTAGAGAAGCAGAATTTTAATGTGTGTATTTTCTCTATTGCTGGATGTCAATTTTAACACAGAGAAGAGGAGAAGAAGAAAAAAAGGTTAGCACCTGGGAATGCTTTCTAGATTCAACATCAGACACCATATAAGTACACAAATTCACAGAGTTGTTTAGAGCAGAAATTTCTGATCTATGTGTCTCAACAAAATTGGTCTGAAAAACATCTGAAAAAGGCCCATCCTTTTTCTTTCTAAGGGATTTCCTTTTTAATATCTCTCTGCATACATCCAAGTATTTTCAGAAAGTATTGTGGCTTTTCTGCTTCTGGTCACAACTTGAGGATTCCTAGAGGCACAAAGTAAAATGAGAGAGCAACAAAAGTTTTAGTTTGTTTGTTTGTTTTTTTGTGCAAAATGTCTGTGAGCTTCTATTCCAAACGACTTCTTAAAAGTTTTCTGCAGTTTGGCTCTGTACCGTGAGGTGACAACTTGTTCCTGCTGCTGATCTAAACTTGTGCTGCCCATGAAGTATAAACAATAGACATACGTAATCTGAGCCTGTCTAAGAACTTGTTTTGTACGTCTGGAATTTATTTCCATTTCAATCATGGAGTTTTGCATTGCATTAGATTTTTAATCTGGAAGATTTTTTTTCATACTCCTATGTATTCATAGTCTTTCTTCTCTCAGGCTTGGTTGAGGCTTTTCCAGTGGTAATCATTATTCGTGGCTGTATTCAACTTAATTTTGTATTCTAATCCTTTCATTCTTTGTTTTCCCTTTCTTTCTGTAACCTTTTCTCTTTGTTGCATTTACTGCACATTTTCCCCTGGCACCCTCTGTAAATATGTGCATTACTATTAGTTTCATCTCAATGTGTATAGGATTTATGTCCATATGGCTTGCCCTCCACTTAATTTGATCACAGGTTAATTAGATCTTCCACTTAATTTGATCAAAATGTTTCTTGAGCCAAATCACTTACATTAAGCAGACTAGCAGTACTTTCTACCTTTTAGCTTGATCAATATCAATCATTTTAAGCAGGTACTTTAGGGTAATTCAATCTCTGGCTATGGATATTTTCCATTTAATTAATAATAAAGGACAACATCCTTAATGAGAGGGGAAAATAAACATGGAAAATATATGTAGACATGTGAAAGTAACTAAGTAAATTTGAGGGGTTTTGGGGAGAATATTTTAAATTCTGTTTTCATGTCTGTTTTGAAGCAAGATTTTGGTGGCATCATGATCATTTCTCCAGTGTACATTGAAATGAACAGGCTTGTAGTGGTGGCAATGTTTATGAATATGCACAGAAATAAGGGTAAAGAATTTCAGTATGTTATTACTACATATGAAAACTAGAAGAGACTGCATTGAAGCAAAGCTTTCTACTCAATATCTCAGTTTTGAGATATGACGTTTCCTTAGTTTTAAAATAGTAATATATTATATTTACTGTTTCCAGTATAGGGAGTCCATTGGGACTCCTGATATATAGTATTTGTGAGATGACTAATAAATCATTAATTCTAAATGCCAGGGAGCAAAGTGCCTGTACAATAATTTATAAGCCTTGTGTATGTGCATGGGCATAGGAAAATTAGTGTTGAATGAATTTACAGATAACACATTTCTTTCCTGAAGTATGGTGTTTGCTCTCCTTAAAAGAAAATTCTATGTTTATTTTAATTTCTCTGGAGTGGTCATTTAAAGACCTTAAAATAAGCATAGAAACTGAAGGAAGACTAAATGCTCAGACTTTGCCTTTTTCAAGAGCTCTGATCGATGTGTCACACTGTATATTTTTCTATCAAGCATTTATTCACATCACTACTGCTGCTGTTTTCAGGAAGAGTATTTGCATTAATTCTGATGAGTTTATGCTGCCCAATCTGTGTTAGAAAAATTGTGCTCAGATATGTATTATGAGATAGTTGTGGATTATCACTAGCTGAACCAGACTTTCAGCAGCCACCGTTAGCAGGATGAACACAATCGTCAAGATGTTCATGGTTCCCTGGAAGAAGAGCACATATTCACAGTTGTTCACATTGTTGTCACCAGCTCCTAGACCTCTAAACCCTAGGTTTGCTCCTGTTGTGCCTTAAAAAATGTAATACCGAAACCGATACTACTCGCTATTATACTACAGAAAGTAACACAGGATCTGCAGAAAATGCACATTATTGCCTTCCGCCTTGTGTAAGACTACCATATGAAATCTGGCTGGAACAGGAGGACAGAAAAGGATTCATTTCACTTACATCTGTAGTAACCTAATCTCACTAGTAGCACTTCATGGGAAAACCAAAATGCACAACAAATTTAGTGCATCATTTAGATTTCGCTTTATCGTCTTAGCTTTCTGTGATGGTTTGGGAGTTACCTGACCCACCATACAATGAATTCATCCAGACTAGACTCAGCCGGCTGGAAGTTAAGTAATGAATCTTTATATTCACAGCTCAGCATAATTTTCAAGCAGATCTTTACAATATATTACAAATATTTACAGCTATAATCAGAAATCATAGAATCATAGAATGGTTTAGGTTGGAAGAGACCTCAAAGAACATCCAGTCCCAACCCCCAGCCATAGGTAGGGACACCTCCCACTAGAACAGGTCACTCAAGGCCTCATCCAACCTGGCCTTGAACACACAAGTTAAAAGTAATACACAAAGATAATGCCCCTCCCAGAAATCAGAGTTCCCAAGAGGGATTCCCAAACACCCTTCCACCTTCTTTCCACACCCCTTTCTTATCCCAGAATCTGCCTTACATGTGAGGTGAATTGGAAGGATCGGCCAGGGGGGTTAGAAGCAAAATTATCAGCTGGGTTACACAGATCCAGCTAGAATCCAGGGAGAGAGACAGATACCAACAGACTTCTCAGACAGAGTGAGACTGTCTTATCTATGTTTATGTCCTTGCTCTTATACATCTCAGTAATCCTATGAGTGAAGTAGACATCACCATTGTTTTTTTTTCATTTCCTATAACCTAATTTTTCTCATTAAAATATTCCAATTATCCTCGAACCAGCACACTTTCAAAATTTAATATTTTTTTTTCCCCAAAGAAGCATGCAAATGCTTTTGGTATGATTTTGTCTGAAATCATCTGAAACATACATCTCAAAATACACAAGACTCATAAGTCTTGTATTAGATATCAGGAAACAAGGAGTTAAAATGTATTCTAATTCTTTAAGTCTTCATAAATAGTTTTAGACATCTAGGACTAAACTGGTTTAAATTGAAATTGCCCTCCGTATTTACTTATGTGAATGTTTATAAGATTATTATTTAGGCTGCAAGAAATGTAGCTCCTCTGCTATCCTCCTCTGGCATTCTGGTGTATTTATCAATTTGAGGTCCAAAATTCTATAGGTGAAAATAAAATTATTTCCAAGTTCAGATTCTACTTTTATAATGTTCATTGCAGGTTTCTAAATGCTTTAATGCTTTAACCCATTACATACATTGGAATGTATTTTGTTTTTATGTGGGTGGTGTGTTTTGGTTTGGTTGGGTTTTTTTGTTTTGTTTTTTTTTTTTCTGGATGAGCTTGTTCCACAGATGAAAATTATTGCAGAAGATTTTTATTAGAAGAAGTAATGACTTGCAAGGAGGATTATATCCATTTCACCTGTTTAGAGAAAGCTCCTGAATTAGGATTAGGGTTGCTTCCTGCTTATTTTAATAGTTAGTACAGATATATGACCCATGTCCACAGGCTCATTCCTTTTATCTAACTGCTGAACCATGGGCATACCCAGGTCTCTGGCTGTAAGGTATAACTGTGTACCTGATGCAGAAGTCTCACTGAGATGCCCAGAAGCAAGTGAGATTCGGGCTAGAATACAGTTTTATGTGTGTGCATTGGCTTCTGGGTTGTGATGAAATATTTTGCATGTATAAATTTATGCTTCCTTTGTCACATCTAATGAACTAAATAACTTTTTCATAAAGACAGTACTTATTCTGAAGTAAATGCCCTTCACTTGCTAATATCTATTTACCTCATATGAGTGTACTTAAAAAGAGAAAAAGGGGAAAAAATAGAAACAACAACAATAAAATAAACCAACCAAAGAAATCACATAAAAAGCTTTTGTGTATTTGTTTGGGATGTGTGTCATGTAGTTTTTAAAAAGCATGTTGAAGACCTTTTGATGTGATGGCTTGTTAGATAGCAAAT
This sequence comes from Psilopogon haemacephalus, assembly GCA_013396835.1. Taxonomy (NCBI): domain Eukaryota; kingdom Metazoa; phylum Chordata; class Aves; order Piciformes; family Megalaimidae; genus Psilopogon; species Psilopogon haemacephalus. The sequence continues at coordinate 68,773 of VWZI01014465.1, forward strand.
GTTAAAAAAAAAAAAAAGAAACTACTAAGAGAGAAACTAAAGATTCATATTACAAGCGATTTTGGAGTGTCCTATGATGGTGACACTTTTGTGTTGCCATTGCTCCATGGTTCTAGATTCTAAAATATTTTGTCATCATTTACATTTTCTTGAAAATGAGCTTTTTTCTGCTGGGAATAAAGATTTATATATAGAGAGAGAAAATACGTGTCATTGTTATGTTAACAGCTCTGACACGTGATTTGTGATATTCTGGTTTCCATATAGACATTGAAAACTGTCCCGGTATGGGATGACAAACACCCTAGAATTGGTCCAATCCCTGGGCTCTCTCCTCCCCCTACCGTCCAAGGTCCAGCAGGGGTTGAGGGGTGGGGGCACCCCACGTGGCCCCGGGAGCCAGGGAGACCTCGGGCGGCAGGTATGCATGGAGCTTTTTGAATCAATTGGTCATCTAGAGAATGCTGAATACCTGTTGGTCAGTTTCACATGCCCCCTAGGGTATTTAAGGGGGGGCACAGCGACCGTTAGTGCTCTTCTTCCGCTCTTCCTCACTCTCCTCGCTCACCGTCATCTCCCGCCGTGGCTGCTGAAGAGCCCAGCCACGTGCACAGCAACAGGCAGCAGGCAGCGAAGCATAGCAACAGACACAAAGAAGTGGCAAGGCTGATCCCCTTCTCTCTCTCTCTCCCTATTTCCCTATTCCGGGCTAAGTCTTTTTTTTTTCTCTTCTTCCCCCTCTCTCTCGGTTTCGGGAAGGAGCGTGCTTCCCCCCTCGCGCCTCGCGGGCATTTTATAGGCACGGTCGGGATTTATTTTGTATGTAACCTCTCTGTTTCCTAAATTCTGATTGTTAACTTGTTGCACCTGGCATTTGAAGCGATTTGTGTGTTTGTTTCTGCCGACTGGAACCCAAAGAACCTCGGGGGGGCACTAGGACCCCCCTCTCCGGCGGGATATCGAACCTAATTAAGCGTTATCCCGTCACAAAAACATCTTGTAAATCTTTCATTTTAAGGTAAGCGTGTTCCCTTTTATAACAAACCAGAAACTCAGACTGTTAGCTTTTTTTTTTTCTTTTTTTTTTCTTTTTTTTACCAATTTCAAAGATTATGAAAGAAGGTGCTGGTAAACAATATTGAAACAAGAAGGAATTTATGGTATTCGGGCAGCACCTTTCAAACAGTTTGCTTTACATTTGTAATAAAAAAGTTAACCTGCAGAAAACTTACGCTACCAAAAATTCTTGTAAATACGTCTAGGAGAATACTCTAGAAAGAAAGTGTTTCTGGATGAGTAAGAAACAAGTTTGGTATTTAGGAGACCTCTTTGTATCCCCAGTTCTACTTCTATCCTTATGATTTCCTTATGATTTTAGCAGAAGAATTTTTTTTTTTGTGTGTGTGTACTATCTGAAAGAGTGGTCTAATATGATGTTTACTGTTTTACTGAAGTACTTAGACATCTATTGATGAAAGTGTGATAGGTGGCAGTTACATAGTTAATCATCTTCATTTGGCTGCCTAAGTGACCTTGCACAATTTTAGCATGTGGGATGCTGTCATTAAGAGTACAGTTCTTCACTCTAGTCAGTAGAAAAATTCTTTCTCACCAGAGGCTGGTACAAGAGGCTCTTGTATTTGGCTTCCGGCAAGGATAATATTGAAACCTCTGAAGAGACCAGGATCTGTTAGAAGGTATGCTGATGGGTCTTTCAGCACTTGGTTCCACTGGACAGGACAGAAAATGAGTGATAAAGTGTAACTCACCTTGAAAAACAGCTGAAATTAAAAAAAGAGTTGATAAGAACTCCTTACTGCTTTTTACTGTGACTAAGACATTTTTCCTCTCTCACCTTAGCTTGGAGATGATAGCAACAAAGTGTGAGGTATCCCAGGAAGCTGATATGTGATGGAGTTACTGACAATCAGTTGCCTTCTGTTGTGCCAAGAATGATGAGATAGTGTTTTTTGAGCTGCAGTCAGTTTCTGTAAGGTCCTGTGCCAGCTTTAGGAACAGAGCTGTGCCAGGGCCCCAGTGGTATTAACAGGACTAACAACCCTGCACATTCTCACCTGGGTACCCACTCGTGGTCTTTGAACATTTCACCTCTGACCATGGCTGTCAGTGCTAATTGAGCCATGGCAAAATTGTGCCTGTGGTCAGCCCTGCCCCTGGCCCTTTCTCTTGGATGAACCCCTTGGACTCATGCTGTGACCTTGTATCCTGCCCTGACTCTGGACTCCTCTGCTACTGTTGTTTGAAGTCACTGAACCTGGTTGGTCCTTTTGTTGTGTCTGATGATGTTGAAAGACCCTGACTCTGCCTGATGTGTTCAGCACCTGAAGAACAGTGTCAATGTGCACAGGCATGGCCTATGCTAGAGTCGCTTCTGTTCCTGGCTTGCCTGTACCTCAGCGACAGCAAATCCTCTCTGGCCCTGACAAGATGATCCTCTTGTTAACCATTTTGTGATCCAAAGCCTGTATGTGTCAGCATCACATCTGTACTGCAGTGATTCCATGCTTTGTGAAAGTCTTTGGCTAATGGGTTTAGACTCCTGCTTAACAGGTGTCTGGTCTCAGTGGGAAAAAGGCTACTGCTTTTGTCCCACATAAATCTTCAGCCCAGCAGCAGGAGTCCCAAACTATGATGGAGACTTTCAGCAAAGACTGGCAAATATAGTAACAATTAACTTCACTTCTTACTCTGAGCCTGAGAAAATAATAGTAAGTTGAGGAAGTGCAGAGAAGAAGGGAAAGGGAGGAAAATGTAAGCATTCTTAAAAAATAATGGGGAAAGATGTTCTAGGCCTGTCCCAGGTTGGGAACTATAGGGTTAAAAAAGTCCTCCAGGGACTAGAAAATTGTTATTCAATCCCGTAATTCTGCAAGCTCTTTATAAACTCATGGCAAGATCAGCTCGCTCTCCTTTCCTCCCTCTGCAGCCTTGTGTCTGGAGGGATCTGCTTTATCAGGACAAACATGTAAGGCCTGTTTGGGGGCCTCCACAGGATTTTGTTTAGGCCTATGGATGGCAGAGGTATAGATTTAGTTTTAGGTTGGGGAAAAATTCAAGGGGTTTGCTATGGATTTAGTATCTGCTTTGTTTTTTTTTTCTTTATCTTTCTTTCCAAATATGTCCAAATTGCAGGGAGCAACAGTAAGGACTTGGCTTCACCAAGGGCAAATCATGCCTGACAAATTTGGTGGCTTTTTATGATGAAGTCATAGCAGGTGTGGACAAGGGAAAGGCAACTGATTCTGACTCGGTCCCACATGACATCCTGGTCACCAAATTGGAAAAATGTGGACTTGATGGGTGGATCACTCACTGGATAAGGAACTGTCTGGATGGTTGCACGCAGAGAGTGGTGATCAATGAGACAATGTCCACCTAGAGACAAATGACAAGTGGCACCCCTCAGGCATCAGTGCTGAGACCAGTGCTGTTTAACATCTTTGTCAGTGACATGGACAAAGGAATGGGCAGGCAGCAGCTATGAACAGCAAGCCTGCATTTGGAGTGTCCTGTTTGGGTACCCACAGAGAGCCGGCAATGGGTATCCGCTCCCCCTGCTGCAAGTCAGTCTTGAATTTACAGTGGCGGAACTGGCAGTACCAAGTATGGGCAGCAGAGGGGTTTTGCTCCCCTTCTCACACACTCCTGCCAGTTCTGCATAGGGTGGCCAGCCAGGACTAGTGGCAAAGGGTAATGTGGCTCCATGCATCTCCGCTGAGTTTTCAGCAGTGGCAGAAGCAGCAGCAGCAGCCCTAGTGTTGAGCTCAAGAGGCAGGGTGAGCCACAAGGGTGCCATTATGGCAGTGTCTCCTCTGGCCAGTGAGGCAGTGATGTGGATGAATGGTCCTGGTCTGGTAGCGGCTTCTGTAAATGGCACTGACCCTGTAGTGATTTTCTTCCCTATTCAGCCACCTCATTTTCATTCACCACCAGATCCTCCTCCTTTTCAGTTGTCCAAGGTTAAATAAAATTGAAATTAATCTGTTTAGATTGGGGAAAAGAGATAAGGGCACAGAATGGTGGTGTAGCAGGTTCACTTCTGATTGTGCAGCTAGAGTGAAGGAACTGCAGGATGGAATCCTCAGGGGTGGTGGATGGCCTGGTACAAGAGACAAGTAGAAGCACAGGACTCTTGTAGATACTGTAACTCAGTGAGAAGGAACTCATCTGTGAAGATGGGATCTTTACTCCTGCATACATCAGAAGCAGAATGGAGTGAGTGACAGCTTGAAGAATGGAAGTGGGCTAGACTTAGTTGCCCTTTTTGACTGCCCCAGCAGTAGAGATACACCATTTGAGATGGATGCGAACTGATCCAAATTGTGTTGAGAGGAACTCTAAGAGGATCTGCAATGAGTAGTTGAGACTGCAGTGAGTGGTTGTTTGTGCATTTGTAGTTCAATGCTAGAAAACCCTTTGATGTGGGAGACCTGGGTTCGATTCCTAGATGGATGCACAGACTGCAAAGATTTAACTGAGGATGGACTGGGACTGTCTATTATTTGATGTTGAGTGCTACTGAGCACAATGAAGACGAAAATAGAGTTCTTTTGTTTGTGAAAAGAATCTGTTGGGGAAAAAAAAATGTATGAGTGTTTTCTATTGGGTTAGAACCTGTCAAAGGGGTGGTTATTTCCTGATGGGGGGATGTTCAGGATGTGTATGTCGGGTGATGTAAGAAGGTGGTAAAATCAAGTGTGTTCCACAGAAGAGTTTGATTTTTACTGAGAGAGTTTGAGTTCAAAGTATGTACAAATTGTTATTAATTCTCTTTCAGATAACTGATGTCATCTGAGAAGTCCCATTTGATGAGAAGAAGAATTATGTCCACAATCTGAGCAACAGATCGGTTTGAAGAAAGCACCAGAAAGATGAATGATTTGGATGGCATTATTTGCTATACAGAGTCTGTTTCTAGTTAAATGATCAGGAATTATGGGACTGAATAAGGGGTGGAATATCCCTGGTTGCGAATTACAGGATTTAAAAATCCTCCAGGGACTTAGAAGATTGTTATTCAATCCCATAATTCTGCAAGGTCTTTATAAACTCATGGTGAGGCCAGTTAGCCCTCCTTTCCTCCCCCTACAGCCTTGTGTCTGGAGGGAGATGCTTTATTGGGACAAACATGTAAGGAGTAGGCCTTATTTGAGGCCTCTACAGGCTTCTGTTTAGGCCTATGGATGGCAGAGGTATTGAGGGGGAAGGATTGGAGCACTGGGGATTATAGATTTAGTTTTAGGTTGGGGGAAAATTCAAGGGGTTTGCTATGGATTTTGTATCTGCTTTGTCATGTCTTTCTGTATCTTTCTTTCCAAATATATTTGTTTTCTCTCCAATTTATTTGAGAGTTTCCTTCTGTCAGCTCTTTAAAAAATATGACATAGGCCAAAGAACAGAAAATTACATTGTCTCTATTCCCCTCTCCTAATAGCAGAATAAATGATACTGGAAGCCACTCAAGAATCAGAATATGGGCTGCTCTGTGGTTTGAGAGGTGGAGATGTCACAGTCCAAGGGTGGGTGTGTTCCAGCTTGTCCTTGGGTATCAGAGGGACTGGAGGCAGCTGAGCTTAAGTTCTGAGTGATGCCAAATTTGACCTTTAATGTGACTAATTTAACAGTTTCAAGAACAGAATTAAAATTCAAATGGAGTCAAGTGCCAAATCAGTTTATCTGACAGGCTGCAGATATAAATACCACAGTGGTCAAGCGGGGATAATGAGAACAGGGGCAAAGAGGTGGGCCAGGCAGGACAGCAGCTCTCTCTCTCCATGGCAGACAGGTTGGAAGGAAAGGAAGCAGGCAGGGAGGCAGGCTGCAGAGCAGGGCAACATGGCAGGTAGCATGGCGGATCTTGATAGTCTGGGCCTGTAACTGCTGACTTCTCAGCAACTGATTCTTCACATGTGGCTCATCTGCAAAACAGCTTTCCCCTGTGTAATGGAGCGGTGATTAATTAATGTGAAAAGGTATTTTTAAAAATTAATATTGTTTATTAATTTTTATATTCAAAACTCTCATTACTGCGGACCACTAATTTTAATAATAATCAGATATTTCTTCAATCGTCATGGAACGCATTACATAAAGGATAAACCAGATCTAGAAATAGTATCTAGCACTAATATATAAACATTTATTGAATATTTATATATTATACAGTGAAGAGAAGGTTCTTGTGGCTAATATACCACTGGGGTTAATTATACTGCTTGCCCACTAGTTAGACTCAAGGACCTCCTTTCTGGCAGAAAGCAATTGGTAAATTATAAGAGGCTTTAACTATTTACTCGCAAAATATTATCTCCTGACTCGCAGGGCTAGCTACAGCTGCAGACAGTACCCAATGCTCTTGGAGAATTCTGTCGATTGTCCTTTTGGCCGTTAAGGCTTTTGATTCTTCCCAGGCTTCACAGGATGCTGAGGAAAGAGGACAGAAAATCTCTGACCTGGTCGTGATTTCCCTGGAGGATCTGTCTATCTCCAGGACTTCCCATCTTGACAGGAGACTTTCAGGTGTAGGCAGAATATCTTGCAATGTGCAGTCTCAACACAGATATCACGCTGGCTATGCAGCCCTATTTATGCCCATTCCTGGTAAACTCAAAGCAGGCAGTTTCCAGGCTGTTCAGCAGAGCTAAGTTATAGCTTAGCAAAGCATAATGCTATAAAGTATGACAGCAGGCAATTGCAGCAGGCAAGCACAGATATAAGGGCAGAGCACATTGTGTTACCTTATTTTTTATCAAATCAATTCGAGACTAATAGGCCTTTGGACACAGAATAGCCAATCAAAATGGCAGTTAGCTAGGACTGACCATATTAGGTGAAACCATAGTCTTGCTTTACCCAAATTTGGGAAGGATATAGGCTCTGCATGAGGAGGCACAAGCCAAGTGTTTACCACAGGATCTAAATAAGAGCAAAACAAGTCTGGGCAAGCAAGGGTCTCTTAGACTCAGTGGCTCCAGTTTCTTTGTCCTCTTTCCCACAGTTGCTTCTCCCCAAAACAGAGAGAGTGAGGGATCAGAAAAAGATGTCTGGGCAAGCCAGTATATGTATAAGCCTATTTTGGCCTATGGCAAGCAGTGACACTCCCACCCCCCACCCCGCCCCCAGCGGATCCCCAAGCAGGTGACAATCAAGCAGTTCTCAAGCAGTTCTCAAGCATTTCTAGCCCTCCATACTGTGATGCCTTTTATAGTTTCACGCTGTTGCTAAAAATAGCCACCTGCCCTGATTCTATAATGGAACATATGACTGATGCAGGGCTCTAAACTGTGTCTCTGTCTCCAGAGCTCTAAACAAAAAGTATCCCTGTCACCTCTGCCACTAAGAAGTCCTTGAAGTCCTAAAGTTCCACCAGGGAGCCTCTCAGGCCCCAAAGCCCCTTGGTTGACCACAATGGGCAAAGTCTCAAGCTCCTCATATCCCAAACAATTCTCCCAACCAAGTTGAGCCACATATATAATGATTTCCAGCTGCTTACAGGAGGCTGGAGTGAAAGGAACAGAAAACATGAAAATGTTATGAGGATGCATGTCAGGTGCAATAGGTTGCATTAAAAAGAAAGTTGTTGTGTAGTATTGTTTGACAAATACTACAGTTTCATGAAGTGTAAGATAATTAAACTATGGTAGTCTTCTTTAAAATTGTAGGTAGTCCTCTTAAATTGTAGGCAAAGTTTTTTAATTAATGTACCCAGAGGAAGAGATGGAAGTACCTTCAGGAATAACAGCTGTTAGGTTCAGATTAATGCTTATTTCTGCTGTAGACTGTATGTAAGGCTAGCAAGGATTCTTGGTTCAGTAAGCTACACCAATTAAATCACTTAAATGCAAAGATGTTTACCTTCTTTTTGTCTCTGTGGTTTTGCACATCAATTACACCTTTTTTTTTTTTTTTAAGGAGTGCTGTCTCCCTCCCAGGCCATCTTCTCCAACTACTACCACACATCATGCAGTACGGATATGGTGACAAAGCATTTTTTTCATTGTGCAAATCATGAAGAGTGCAGATAACAATTTGAAATTTGTAAATACTGTGACAAGTCAATTGCCCCCTGCCCATTTCATGTCCATAATGTACCAAGGTAAATTTGCCACTGCAGACAATAGTATCACTAACCCATCATGTGCAATCATAGAGTGACATCTGACAGTATGTTAATGGAAGTTCCAAAGAAGCAAAACAATGCAGCTCCAAACAACCTGCCAGTTACAATAAAAAATGTTGCCTTTAGGAAATTAGAAATTGTACACCACAGTGATCATAGCATATGCCTGACTACACCAATGCATGGGAAAAATACAAGATTGTGACGTCTCTACAGTTGACACAGAATCTGAGGTGTAACAGAGACATTTATTCTCAAATATGAATGCCTCCAGTAAGAGAAATGCAAATAGGCAGTAGTCTTGACAGGTTTGATTGTTTCAGGTTTATTTTTTTTCTCATGTTTTGTTATGTATTTTCAAGTTTGCCTTGGAAGACTTCTGCTCAGAAAGACACAAATTCCAAAATACAGAGTTATAGTGTGATTCTTGGTGCTTTGGGGAAAAGACAAAACAGAGCAGATGCTGTTTGATGTAATCAAAATAAATTGAAATCTTAAAATATCATAAACATACACCATTTTGATATTAATCAAGTGATCTTATTGCCGGAAAAGTATTTTAAATGAAATCTTGAATAGTTAACATTTAAAGTACTATGAATAATAGTCTTTGCTCTGGAATTCAGCTTAGATGTTTACATTTGTAACTAAAAATTTTTAACCTGTTTTTAACAAATGAATCCTTAAAATTCTTGGCAAAAATAGATCTTCTGTCTCATTTTGTACAGTGTGGGAACTGGAGCTGCCACTTTTCTCTGCATTAGGGCAGATGCTCTTGCCTCTGCCCAGAGTGCTCTCCCTGCTTGGAGGTTCTCCCAGTTTCCCAAATGCTGTTGTCACTGATGACAAGTAGTCAATGTGTTTCTTAGATTGGAAGCATGAGCTGGAACGATGAACTACTGTTTGATTATTTAGTCTCTGCCTTTGTGAGAATTGCACAGGGGAACATTATTTTTACCTCTGTTTAAGTTTCATGTTCTGCCCCAAACAGTCCAGTCTATGAATAGCTGAGGCTCCATCCTGCAGGCTGTAACAGTAGTGATGTTACTTCTGCCTCTGGTGAACAAGTTCATAACCTGCTGGGTTATTCACAGACAAGAGATAGGTTTTCTGCCCTCTCCCTAACCTGGTGTCTTTCTCCAACTCAGCTGGTGCCTGGTGGGAATGACTCTTGCTCAAGATAGAGGATGAAATGAACCTTTCAGTTGCTTCATCTGGCATTTACCTGTTTTGTGGACCTTGTATGGAGCATCTGTCCAGTTTTTTTTTTATTTAGAGATGGACAGAACTCTGACTCAAAGGAAATTGTAACTGAAGCCAATCACATGTTTGGTTGGTGAGCTATGGAGTGTGCCAGGCACCCCATAAGACTAGATGCAGAGGTCCCAGACCCTGGGTACAGCTGCCAAAAAGGGAAAAAGGAAACTAACATTGATTGAAGAAGTGATGCTTATGTTCTGGAAGTCCCAGTGTTTCTGAGGCCTGTCATTTGAGAAATATTTGTGTCTTCAGATTTTGGATGATGCATGATATAATCAACATATATATCACATGAATTTGTAGGGAACTTGAGCACATACGCAGTTTGCACAATAGGTTTCCATCATGCTGGAATACAAACTCTTACTTCATTCTGACAGGCAGACCCTTCTAAATCTAGACTCCCTTGACTGCATCCTAATCAAAGGCAGTGTTGTGAAGGATTTTCTGCTATAACAGCATTTCTGTCTTCTCTGGATATCTCCATCCAGATTTGGGTAGTTAAACTTCAAATGGTTCTTTTCCCTTCAAAGGGATACAGCAATCATTCTGCCACCAGTACATGTGGCTGAGGCAATCAAAACTAGAGACATCTATGCCTAGGCTTGGATACCATCTGAATCAGTAAGCCCTTAGCTTTGCTGTACTGTAGAATTATGTTTCAATACTTGATATCTTTTCTGTAACTCCCTTATAAAGGAGGATTTTTCTATCAATACAGCCACAACTCAGCTGTGATGGGCAGTTATTGCCAATTCAAGCTGTAATGTGAATCACAATCCCACTAATTATCATGTGGACATTGTTCTACTTATGTAGGAGTGTCTCTTTTTCATTTGGCTTATCATTTTAGTTTGCCTTATCTTTCTAGGGTACATATTAGTCTGTGGTGATATATTGATAGTGTTTCAATGCTTCCATTCTAACATACTCCTTGAAAAATCCTATGAATGCAGGCCTTCTGGCTGGGGAGATCTGAACTAAATTCAAACCCTAGCTCTGTGGACTGACTTCTGGAAAAAAAAAAAAAAAATTCTGTTGCCTACCATCACAGGTAGCATCAGCAAACTGCATCAGTCAGGAGCCTAGTGAATAGCTATCAAAAGAAAGCCCAGGGACTGCTTCATCTACTCTTACTTTCATCACTGCTGTAAAGAGATTGGAGATTGCCATCTTTCTAATTTAAATAAATGCTTCAGATTAGGAGGGAAGAATCAGTATCTTGATCCTTGTGCTTTAATCCTTCTCTATTTTTCCTTCTTCTATCTACTGTTATGTGTATACAGACTGTTGGTACACTCACTGTGTACAGTACCTAGCCCTGAGGAGTTGTGTTTTCCCTCTCAGGTGTCAAGGAACTGGTGATTACGAGTGCAAAATCAATACAATTTAATAGTCAAATATTATTCTTTTCTACAGTTTTAGGTTATTTCTGCCCTGCTTTTGTTCATGTAGCAAGAGGATTTTCTTTCTCCCTGCTTTTCACCTCCAAACTCAAGGTGATGTGAGCTTTTAATCAGCAGGCTCCCAAACTGTAGCTCTTGAGTTCTGTAGCCATCAATCAAGTGTCTGAAACTGTCTTAAAATTGAGAGGTTAAGATATGAAATCTCTTCCATTGTTTCCTGATTATTTTTTGGGAACAAGGAACAATATTTTTTAAATGCCCTGTTTGTAAAGGGGTAAATTGAAGCTTTTGTAGATGTAAACATGATGTGTTTGTTGCCAAAATTCATTGTTATGAATATAAATGGTAATTTTATTCAGAACATTTAATTGGTTTTTTTTGCAGTCTTTTATGATTGTCACTCTGTCAAGTATAATGGGTGACCTCTCTGCTGTGGCTGCAGAAGAAATTAAAAGCAGGAAGTGTCTTACTTCATAGCTGGTGAATAATAACTTCCATTATTTGCCTAAGGAAAATAAGATCCAAGATATTGACAAGATTGGTGTCTTTCTCAAAGGAAAGCAGTGGCTGCTGTGGCAGATAAGTCATTAACCTGCCTACTGATCCTCACAGTGAGAGTGTGTTGCAGGTGTCCAGAACAACAAATAGATTCAAAGCTGGTGCTTTCCTCCTTTCCTTTTTGCCTTCTGTGTAACCTTAAGCAGAATGACTCATGTAGAAGTTGTGTGCCTTGGCTGACCAGTGAGTACAATAACATGGTGTAATTCACTGATCATGCAGCTATTTTATGTTCTTTCAACTAATATTTATGAAATTCTGGGCCCTTTGCATAAGAGGTATTGCATGTATGCCAAGTTGAATAATTTCTCATTATGAAATAGGGCCTTTCATATTTCTAATGTTCTCCATTTCTGGGATTTATAATATTGCTAAATTATATATCAAAGTATTTTTTAATGCCACAAAGTATTAATTAGAAATTTATTTCATCTCCAATTTAACTGTGTGATCACCTATTATATAAAGGAGAAAAAAAAAACCCCACATTCCTCCTCCAAAGGATATGGAGACTATTGATATTTAAGTGGTGAATGATGGCTGCTGTATCTAGGCCAAAAATAGCATGTACTTAAGAAAGAGGGGGGAAATCAAGATGCCCCTATTACTGAGACTAACAATCATCAAGAAAATACTTTAGGTAGAACCATTGCTAGATTGCTAGGAAGAATGGCAGTAAATTTTTATAAATCCTTTTTTTTTGTGAAGGTTTAGTTTATCCCAGTGTATATCAAGAAACTTCAACAAATTAGCATTAAATATTCTTAAGATGATTGTGAATGCAAATGTGGAGAGCAACCGTATTGGCTTTCAGGTTCCATTTCAGGATAATTAATTGTATCTGGGCAAAAACTAGGCTGGATTGTGTCCAGACAGGAATGATGTATTCCTCTCTCCAACTAGAGGTACAGCAGTTCATCATGATCCATTTCTCATCCATGCTGGGCAAGTTTCTTTGAAACTGTTTTTAGTTTTGGAATAGGTACATGGATTTATTATTCTGTCTATATGTAAAATGGGAAAGTTTGCTTCCCTACCTCTCTATGTGCAGGTATAAATTTAACTGAGTATGTTGATGATCTGACCAAATATTTTTGAGGGTTTGATTTTGTTGGGGATTAACTGGCTGAGGCAGGAATTATAAAAATATTTTTTTTATTTTCCTGAATTCTCCACCTACAAACCAGATAATGAACTAGTTAAGGTTTATTTACAGGTTCTAATTCAGTCTGGAAATCTTCACAAGGATGCTTATGGGCAAGTTTAGTAATTTAGGAAAGTCAGAAAATGGAAAAGGCTAAGCTACAACACAGCTTTACTCCACTTATAAATCAGGCTGAGCAGAGGACCCTGGGAAACAGCTTTTACTTGTGGAGGTGAGGTAGGAATTTAGCAATTGTCCCTGATGAATTTCTCTGTTTGGAGCCTTCTGAAGCTGCAAGTGATATCTCTGTTATGGATCCATGTGGCTAAGTCAAAGTGTCTCAGACACAGCTTCCACAAGGCAAAGATTCATGGAGCAGCACTGCCTTAGCAGCACAGGGGAAGCAGCAGGTAGCACAGGGGAAGCACAGGTAGTGAGCAGGAAGTCAGGCTGAGGTGTGGTCCAAGAGAAGCCAGGTCTGGGTGCCACTGGCAGCTCTCTCTCAAATGGATCTAAGAGCTTGTGAAATTTGCAGACTTGTGGGAAGATCATGAACTGTGTGGGAGTGGGACTGCACAGAATGGTGCAAAACAGGAGATGTGCAAAAAGGGAAATGTCCAAAAATTGGGGCTCTGTGAAGTAAGAACCCCCCAAAGTGGGAACCCCTCACTCTTTTCCTCACTTTATAGTTTTTCCTAGACAATGTGTCCACTTGCCATATATACTGGACATGAAGAATCCAGCCAATCACCAGCCAATTCCAGCATGGACTTCCACATGGGTCTGTACACACGTGGAAAGGGTGCCTTTGTTGTTCCCCCTTCAAGCCCATATGGAGGGGGACTTCCTCCCTCATTCAAACGTCCAGAGGCAGGGGAGAGGAAGAAGGGATTTGGAGTACCTCACAACAGGTTTGTTTGTGGAGTTATTTCTTGTAATTTCCTCTTTGTTATGAGGGATATTTTCTCATTTAGCATTTCACTTGTTCTGGCCTTCACTGTCATACATAGGCAGCTCAGTTCTCTCTGTGTGTGTAGCATATATATTTAATTTATTTCTATCAAAACACACAAGAACCAACTTCAATCCATTTTTCCCAGAAGAGAATTGTCCTAGTGGAGTGATGAAGATCAGGAACTCCTTGCCTTCTTTGTGTTTTGGGGGCTGGAATCCCTGCAAACCTTGATGCAATACAGGCAACAAGGTGAATCTCTGAGTTGGTGATTTTGAAAATTTGTTTCCTGGAAGAATTACTCAAGCTAACTTGAAGCTTAGAAGGTCTCCAATGGAATGTCCCAGAGTTTTCATAGAAGATTCTAAAAACTGAGATGTGGACATGTTTCCATGAATTGTATTTCCGTAAGACCTAATCAGTTCTAATCGGGTGTATTGACTTACAAATTGCTACCACAGTTAAAATCCACAATGGTTAAACTTGCTTAGTTTTCAAGGTTGTAGCTTCCATCTAGCAACTTCAGTGTTGATGGTGTGTAGAAAAAATCCTTCCTTGTCCTGAGAGATGAGAATTGCCATTAGAAATATAGTTCTGATACCCATTTCTGTATCTCTTGACCATAAGCCTGTGCATTCTTATGTGAGGAACTTCCAGAGGATAAAACTACAGTGTGTGTGTGGGAGGCAAGGGAAAATCCTGCAGAACTCCTCATTTCCACACCTAGAGCCTTGGACTGCCATTAAAGGTGAGATGTGACTCAGCATGTAACAACTGTTAAATAGTACTTCTATACCTTGCACATATGCACTTCTTTTTTTTTTTCCTCCCAGAATGGCCTATAAATTAGTTCTTTTCTAGTGGTGTAAGATAAGCATCTCTTGAACTTGGAGTTTATTTCAGGAAGCCACAGGACAAGTATGCTTGCAATAACACCCAGTACCATGAATAGTTTCACTCAGCTCTGTGACAGCTAATTAGCTCACTCAAATTTAGACAGAGATGACATCTACTCTGAGGTTTGTGATGTAGCTCAATAGGTGAATCAGCTAGCTGAACCATGAGAGAGTCTCTAATGCACTCTGTTCTTTCTGAACTGATGCATCTGCATTGCAGGAGGTCTTAGACTAAAGCCTTTTCAGGAGAGTTGTCAGAAGCAAGTGACAAACACATGTAATATTAAACACACTATACAACCATTATCTGTTTCAGTCCCCACCTCCCCTCCCTAAACTACAAAGTCAACACATCAGAAACTCTATCCTGTAATCTCGGCTACAGATTTTCTACAAGATATTCTAAATGCTTGATTTGCATCCTGGATCTCTGTATTGATTGGCAGAGGGTTGAAACGGGCTTTTGTGTTCAGTCTTCACAAATCTGTAAGTTTTTAGCTCCCTCTGTGTTCTTCTTACTCAAAGCAATACTTTCTTAGTGGCTTAAGACAATTATCCATACAGAAGTGCTTGGTACTAAAATTTAGATGCACAGGCTTTACCCACATAAATTAACAATTACATTATAGGAACAATAATGAATCCCCACCTAGTGACAGTTTTCTGCAGCATCATTTTTTTCTTTTATGTTAAATGAATCACAGAATCATAGAATGCTTTTGGTTAGAATGGATCTTTAAAGGTCATTCAGTCCAACTGCCTCCACAGCAAACAGGGACATCTTTAACAAGCTTGAGTTGCTCAGAGCCTAACCCAACCTGATACGGACTGTTTCCTGGAATGGGGAATCTACCACCAACCTGGGAAATCCGTTGCAGTGTTTCACCACTCTTAGTGTAAACAATGTCTTCCTTATTTCTACTCTAAATTTACCCTCTTTTAGTTTAAAGCCATCATGCCTTGCCTTACCACAGCAGGCCCTGCTAAAATGATTTCCCCAATCTTCCTCTCCATCCTTCATCTCCAGAATGAACAACTCTCAGCCTTTCTTCACAGGAGAGATGTTCTATGCCTCTGATCACTTATGTGGCCCTCCTCTGGACCTGTCGTTCTTGTGCTGTGAGGGTTCCAGAGCTGGTCACAGTACTCCGGATGAGGTCCTAACAAGAACAGAGTAGAGGGACAGAATCACCTTGATTGGCCTGCTGGCTGCACTTGTTTAAGTGTACCTTAGACTATGCTTGGCCTTCTGGGTTGTACGAGCACATTGTAAGCTCATGTTCAGCTGCTTATCTCAGCGACTCTGAGATGCATCTCATCAGGTCCCATAGACTTGAACAGATTCATATTTCTCATGTGGCCATGAACTAGACTCCCTAGTCTTTTACAGTGGGAGGGATTTCCCTCAAACTTTCTGGTTGCTGTTGTGTGGTCCATCAATGTGGTAGGTATGAGAAAGGTTGACAATGAAGGCTGAGGCAAAACTTCATCCTTCTCCTCATTTGTTGCTACCAGCTTGCTAGTCTTGCTCATCAAGAGCAGTATGCTTTCTTCAACCTTCCTTTTTTGGTTTACATATCTGTAGAAGCTCTTCTTATTTGCATCCCCAGCCAAGTTCAGCTCCAGCTGTGCCTTGGCCTTCCTTACCCCATCCCTACACAAACAGGTAGTGTCTCTATACTCTTTCCAGGATAGCTGTCCATGCTTCCACCTCCGGTGCATTTCCTTCTTGCCTTTTAGTTTGGGCAGCAGGTCCTGACTGAGCCATGACAGTCTCTTGCCTTCCTTGCCTGTTTTTTTTTTTACACCCAGGGATCAGGCAGTATTCCGGTTTCTGTGTTTTGGTAATAAGTCCACACAGAGATCTGCATCTCTTGTGAGAAGTGGCTTCGTAATTGAAGCAGGTATTTAGGATACCTTCTCTGAAGCAACTAATTTCTTAAGGCTTCAAGTGCTGACACTTCTTTGTGGTTAGTTATATTTTGGGGGTCTAGGTTTCTCTTTTCATTATTAAATAAAGCCTGCAGAGATTTGGTGTAATCTTTGTTGTCTCTTACTTACAAATGCCACCTCCTCCTTATTTAGCAATAGGTACTAACAACTCACTAACTTTCTTTTCAAGCAAATATGAATGCAAATGGTAATCTGTAGGTCATGAAGATATAGATTAACTTTGTTCTCTTTGGTTTAGTTTTAACCATTACAGTTCAAAGTCTTTAAAATCAACAAGCTTCTTTAAACTAGTCTTAACTAAACTAAAAAAAAAAAAAAAAAAAAAAAAAACCCCAGGGGGGGAAAAAAAAAATATGAAAAAAAAAGCTCCAGAGGTGGTAAAGAATAATATGTAAAATACACAGTGAAGTTTAGCTTGTCCATTATAGTGAAAAACAACTGAACTGAATCCAAAGTTGATGATATCAAAGATAATATGAACAGTAGCAAAAATCCACAAGAAATAGGCCTAATACTGTGATTTGTTTGGGGAAATTAATTTGCTGAGGCAGGAATTACAAAAATATAGCTATTTTTATTTTCCTGAAAGCCTGCCCCCAAACTATATACAAAAGTAGTTCAATTTTATTCACAGGTTCTAATTTGGCTGTGAATCTTCACAAGGATGCTTATGGGCAATTTTAGTAATTTAGCAAAGTCAGAATATGAAAAAGGCTAAGCTACAAAATAGCTTTATCCCAGTTGTAAATCAGGCTGAGCAGAGAGCCTAGCGAAAGGTTGATTTACTCACAAGGTTGGAGTAGGAATTTAGAAGTGATTCTTGCTGAATCTGTTCTGCAGCAGCCTCTGAAACTGCAAGCTGTAATCCAGTTGCAGATCCACATGGCAAAGTCCAATGTGAATAAAACCCTGCCAAAGTCAAAAGTGTCTGCAGACACAGTTTCCACAAGGCAAAGATCGTGGAGAGGCACTGCCTTAGCAGCACAGAGGAAAAAGCTGAACTGCTGATGTGTTCCTATGAACAGTGGCAGTTTGCAGCAGAGGATGGGTCCTTCCAGCAGAAAGCCAGGATACAGTGGTCCAAGAAGAAGCCAGGTTTGGGTGCTGCAGGTGATTCTCTCGAATGGAACTAATGGACTTGCCGGCCTTGCAGACTGGTGTAGCAAACTGCACAGAATGGTCCAAAAGCAGGAACTGCATGGGCTTTCTCATCACTCTTATTTAAAAATCCTCCTAGACAATGCATCTGGTGCCAATATGTACTTGGCATGAAGAATCCATCCAATCACCAGCCCAGATTCTAGCATGGGCTTTCTCACAAGAGTACACATGTGGGAAAGGATGCCTTTTCCTTTTCCCCGTTCAAGCCTGCAGGGGTGGGAGAAAGCAGTTTTGCACCTTCTTCTCCCACTCAAACCTCCGGAGACAGAGCCTGGAGGAAAGAGTTTGGAGTGCCCTGCCACATACTGGTAAACTTCAGTGGTAGCAGAAGTGACCAGGATGAATTTATCATCTATATGGATCTGCTGGAGAGCAGTAACAAGATAAATTTTAGTCTTACTCTCAGACAGGAGAAAATAAGCTTTGTAACTCCTCCTTAAACTTGTGCCTACCAACATTTTAAAGTCCTTTAAGGTCCTTCTAACTTTCTGGTTTGCCTCCAAAGCATGTAAGGGAAAAACATGTATTCAAAATAATTTCTTTTGCTTGGCATCTTATAGGTCTATGGATTTCTAGGAGCTTCAAGCATTTGTAAGTCCTTCATAGATTAAGTAATAATAAGGGAAGAATGAGCATAATGCCTTTCATTTTCAGGAACTGGCACATAAAAATCTTTGAGGGCAAGGCAATTCTTCGTAATAGATCATTTAGAAGCAGCAACAAATACCTTTCTAATAAGGCAAAATATTTCAAGCTTGTAAAAATGCTTGAGCTGCTTATTCAGAAATTTCCTTCTGTAATAAAACCAGAAAAGTGTAGTGTTTCATCTCATTGCCACTAAATAATATAGAAAATATTTCCCCCTCTAAACCAGGTGTATGGAAATTGAAACACGAGTATAAGAACACAACACATTTAGCTTTATGGCAGGAATGAGGCCAGCTGAAAGGAAAAAAGAAGTATAAAGCTATTCACAGAGAGGCAAACTTGCTCAGAAGCCTGTCAAATAGGGCAGTGCCCATCCAGGAGCACTAACAACTGCTACTGCAGCATCTATATTGTGTTGGTTTGAGCTAATTGGAGGACTTGAGTGAGAAATCAGACTATTGGCTGAGAGAGGCAAACACAGTGTGTCACTTCACTGAGTTTTACTGAGAGAGAAAAAAAAAGTTGTTTTTAAGAACTGTTCTGAAAACAACAGATAGCAGATGGCTTCTGACCGTTCAGCGCAGCGGCTGCTTCTCTTGCATGGTCTCCTTTGCCTTTGTCTTGGTAGCTAATTCAGAGTAAAACTACTAACTCCTTTCTATCACTAATCTCCTGATCGATCTACTTCAGCTTATCTGCAGCATCAACAGGTGGCGAGATAAGACTGGGGAAGGGGTAAAGGTGGTAGGGGGTGGTTGGTTACTCCTCTCTTGGAGATTTGGGTCTCTGGGAGGGGTGTGGTGTCTGTATTACCTTTTCATTGTATATATCTGTAAATATCTGTTATACCTTGTAAATATTTGCTTGTATATTGTGCATTTCTGTAAATATAAAGCTTCCTTTATTAACTTCCAGTGTTTTTCTGAGTCTTAGCCGGGGTTTATAAAGGTGGGGGCAGGTAACTGCTAAACCACTACATATATCTTCAAACACAGAAACCTCCCTTAGTTCTGAACAGAGTGGAAGGCTTCATTTCACAATCTCTATTTTCATGTATATGTGTATACATGTAGTGTGCAGTGCGTAGTTCTAGAAATATATATATGTTGAAAAGATTTGAGGAAACGCCTTTCTTATTGCTATCCTCAGGAAGTGATGTGCTTGTACATGGCGAACATGTTCATTTATATGATGCTTTTGCAAGGTGATGCAGTATGCACACTATTAAGGGAGTACAGACTTTTTCTAGAGCAGTATGAGCTTTTCCCTCTGCTATGGCAATACCTGCATTTAGGTGATGGGATCAAAACTTCTGAGATTCATCTATTCACAATTACTCTGATGTCTCTTGTGAACTTCTATCTAACATCAGATTTTTACTTAAATGCTGGGAAACCCATATTTTCCCTCACTGCTGGCAGTCTCCTTGGTGGACAAACTTCCTGCACACTTCTGCTTCTAGAGCTCAGGAAGGACAGAGTCTAGGCCCCTCAAGCTCCATATCTCTCTCTTTAATGCCTATGCACAAGATGTGGGATGACAAGAAAGGAAAATATTAATAGGATGAGTATTCTTGCCTCTCTGCATTTCAGTGAAGAAGATTTTCAGTTGCAGGTATGAGTCACACAGGTAACTAATTACATAGTTCAATGTTTTCTGAAGCTTGTGGTCTATTGACCACATGTTGAGTTTATTTTTTTTAAAACAACTGAATTGACTTTTTCAAATAAATAAGGAGATGAAAACACAGATATCAGAAAGAACCAAAAAAAGAAAGTGAACGCAAGAGGACCAGCAATCATACAGCTCCTACTGTCTGTTTACATAAAATAAATTTTCATAAAATAATACAGATCTATAGAACTTGCACATTAAGCTCATAGAATTGTAGCTGCAACTAATGAAGCTACTCAGAGAAAGAAGGCCAAAAGTCACCTAAAAGCATGGATATATTTATAACAGGTTTCAGCAGGCTCTTGGAGGTGTCAGGCTCCAACAGAACTCTGAACTTTAGCTCTGTTTCTTCTATCCTTCTCCAATAATTAAGTCAGAAGATGACCTAGGTCTGATTTGTTCCCTCTCAGAAGTTGTTCTGCCCTGAGCTCAGTGAAAGCTATTTTCTACTGTGTTTCACCAGTGATAGATCCAGGTATTTATATAGCTAGATGACAGGAAAGCAAACAATATTTTGGAAGCTGTTAATCCCAGCTACTGCTTTAAGTTATTGAATGAAGGGCTTTCAAGGATGGTGGTAACTGTCCTTGCTTACAGATTTAGGACTAGAAAAATCATAGAATCATAGATTCATAGAATGGTTTATCTTGGAAGGGACCTCAAAGATCATCCAATTCCAACCCCCCACCATAGGCAGAGACACCTTCCACTAGAAAAAGTCACTCAATCCCTCATCCAACCTGGCCTTGAACACCTCCAGGGAGAGAGAATACACAACCTCCCTGGGAAACCCATTCCAGTGTCTCACCACCCTCACTGTGAAGAACTTCCTCCTAACATCCCATTTAAATCTCCCCTCTGCCAGTTTAAACTCATTACCCCTCATCCTGTCATAACAAGACCTTGTAAATAGTCCCTCCTCAGCCTTCTTGTAGGCCCCTTTCAGACGCTGGAAGGCTACTATAAGGTCTCCTTGAAGCCTTCTCTTCTCCAGGCTGAAGAGCCCCACCTCTCTCAGCCTGTCCTCACAGCAGAAGTGCTCCAGCCCTCTGATCACCTTTGTGGCCCTCCTCTGGACTCACACCAACAGTTCCATGTCCTTCTTGTGTTGGGGGCTCCAGAACTGCACACAGTACTCCAGGTGGGGTCCAATGAGAGCAGAGTAAAGGGGAAGAATCCCCTCCCTTGCCCTGCTGGCCACGCTGCTCTTGATGCAGCCCAGGACACAGTTGGCTGTCTGGACCACACCTTCACACTGTTGGCTCATGTTGAGCTTTTCGTCATCCAAGACCCCCAGGTCCTTTTCCTCAGGGCTGCTTGGCACAGGGCTCTTGCCAGGCACAGAGGTGAGACTTATTGGTCTGTAGTTCCCAGGGTCATCCTTTTTTCCCTTCTTGAAGATAGGTGTTATATTTGCCCTTTTTCAGTCAGCAGGAAATTCACCAGTCTGCCATGATCTTTCAAATATGATGGGCAGTGGTTTAGCAACTTCATCTGCCAGTTCCCTCAGGACCTGTGGGTGGATCTTATCAGGTCCCATGGACTTGTGCATGTTTAGTTTCCTTAGGTGCTCACAAACATGATCTTCCTTCCCCCAGTCCTTACTTTTGCCCTCGAATTTGGACATTTTTGTTGGAGCACTTGCTGCTGAAGGCTGAGACAAAGAATTCATTGGGCACCTCAGCCTTACCCATATCCGTTGTCACCAGCTCTCCATTTCCCTTCTGGAAGGGTCCCACATTCTCCCTAGTCCTCCTTTTCTCACTGATACACCTGAAGGAATTCTTTTTGTTCCCCTTGATGTCCCTAGCCAGATTCAGCTCTAGTTGTGCTTTAGCTTTCCTAACCTGATCTCTGCTTGCACAAATAATTACTTTGTATTCATCCCAGATTACCAATCCTTGTTTCTACACTCTGTAGGCTTAGATTAAAGGTATAAGAAGGGGCTCCTGACTCATCTGTAGGAGGCATCCTAGGATAGTGAAAGTTCTGCTTTTGAGACATGAAAGATAAAGAGGGGTTTTGCCAATAGAAACATGATGTTCTTGCTTAAACTTAGCTGAAATAAAACCATCATTTAATGTTGCAGAATTGGAATAAATTGTGACTGGAGTTCTTATTGTATCAAAAAATTGCCTCATATTAAAGAACAGTGAGTTCGGATAGAATGCTTTTCTTGTATCAACTAAAATGAGGAGGGTAGTAATTCAGACAGCTGATCTAGAGGATGAATTAAAACACAACAACCCCTTCCTTGGTCCCTCCCTCTGCCAACATGCACGTGTCACAAACCACTGAATTTAACATTACAGCTACATTAATCCTGTAACTAACTACTGACAGAAAGAGCTTTGCCACTCCTCTGTTCTCCTTAAGTGCAGTGGCTCCAGCACTCATCTGACTGGTGCGACAGTTTTGGTAACTAAACTTGCTGAGGATGTCATTAGAATAATTTAGCTATGTCATGAAACTGCACCCTGCAGGGCTATTTCATGTTTCCTTCTCATATTCTCTCATCTGATTGTCAAATTAAGACGTGTAAAGTGATGTAAAGTACACATCAGAACATTAGTTTAGGAACTTTATATTTGCTAAGAGATGCTTGATAGTTGTGGGAAGTGTGTGTGAAACGACAAAATCATAAAAAAGAATAGGTGGAATGAAGACGAGGTACTCAAATAGTCTAGCAGTCTGTGCCTTGCAACATCTTAAGAACTTTTGCCTTCAATTCCCTACATATAACATCACTCCCTTACTTAATACCTCCAATTTTGTTCTGAACATGCCACATCTAAGCAACTTTTAATAAAATAGTCAATTTAAAATTCTCCTGTGGTGGTTTTGCACCACATAGAATTTGAGATTTACTCCCCAAAAATAAATGACTACACTTAGTCAGAATCTGGAATATAAATGAAACTATTATTTACAAAGGTAGGCTAATTATAAATTATAATAATCATATACAAATATATATATAGTCTAGAACCATATATATATATACATATAAAAATATAATAAACATATACAAATACATAAATATTATATAACTATATACATATATACATATAACTAGACAATAGCCTGAGCACACCTGGGCAAAATAGCTCAGATTGCCTTGTACAGCCCACCCTGTACACTGCAGCCTAAAGGCCACATTACCTTACCTCCCATTGCACTAACCCAAACAATGGCTGTCAGAGAGGAGGAAAGCAAAATTCAGAGGGAGCAAAGGAGGAAAACAGGAGAGAGAGAGAGAGAGAGAGAGAGAGAAAGGAACACACTGTGTAACTCCAAACTATATAGAATTTTTGCAGACCAATGGAATGGGATAAACATATCTCATATTTTTGTTCAGCCCCTTTGAGAGTAGAGCCCATCCCACTGGACTCCCTTCAATTCTCTGGAAATTTTTATTTACAATTTAGGACCCTAATCCTAAACTGTAATGCCTGTCATGATACTGTTTGTACTCAGTAGTAAAATCTTGCAGTCACCAATGAGATGAAATTAATAAAGAGAATTCCTTATACAAGTAACGTCACTGCAATGTTCCAATGCCTTGTTACCAATGTCATTAAGACTGGATGATCTGTGTACATTATTGGTCTGTGCAGATTACATACTTTCTTCAGAATGATGACACTCCCTTTGGAAACACTGTAAACATTTGAGAAGTAATTTGGCATGAGGAGGAGTCTATTGAAAATAGCATTAGTATGCTATATCTTAAAGTTCCTTGTTTCTCATTGCCTGTAAGACTCGATTTGTATAGAATCCCAGAGCCCTCTGTTTGTCTTACTTCTGTGAGGAGGCAATCTTAACAAGGATTATAGGGAAAAGAATACCTAACCTTATATATGCCTGCCAGAGTTAAAGCTTGTGTTGCCATCTGTGCTGTTTGTAAACCAGCAAATGCAGGGGATTTACAACAATGTGTGCTGATTGTGATACTGTGCATTCTTCCTGTTTCAGCCTAGATTAACTGCACTTTATTCATCCTTATACTATGTAGCTCATAGCAGCGTAGCATTTCTTATACAGGTGGATTGCACTCATCAATTCTGAGTTTGTCTGCTCACTGTGAAAATCAGAGCTTTGAACTAAGGATCAGGCCTATAAATAGAGAGCAGCAAAACCTCTGTAGTTATTATCTGTTAATGTTCCATATGGAAGACAAATTACAGGAATCCACATCAAAGTCCTGGAAACTAGGAAAATGTAAAAGGAGGGAAAGTCTTAGAATATATTTATTCAGTTTTAACTGAAGGAAGCTGTTCTCTGTGTGGAAGAAACCACCCTACCTGTGACAGTTAATACTTATCTGTTACCCACTCCATAACTCTCAGCAGTCCAGAATCAACACACTGCATCTATTCAATATCACACCAGTAGTCTGAAAGTGTGGAAAGCATGATGTATTGCCCAGGAAATAGTATGTGAAGAAAAGAATTGGTGAACACAAAATAAAATCTGCGAGGTTCTGAAATTCTTGTAAATCAGCTTCCCCGATTTTGTAAAGAAAACCAAACACAAAAACTTTCATACCAGTAGAAGAAAATAGGAAATAAAGGGCTTGATCTGGTTGAGCATGTTATTGCATACTGTCCACATTTTCTTTATTTATTTTTTATTTTCCAGTCTGAACTAATAGCTTTGCTTTATAACACTGTTTCCATACCTGTGGTAGTGTTGCTGAAGCTATAATTGAAGAGCCAGTGTGTTCAAACTTTGTTGTTGCTATTGTTTTCCTTTCCCAGTTAAGATGGTGTCATGGATTGAGTTGACCCTACTGCTGAGTTGACCCATGCCACACTCATGTCACCTTCAAAAAATAGAAGTTCCTAAATGGATCAAAGTATTATGGGGCTTGAAATTCATGGGACACTTCCTGTTCTGGTTGCTTCTTCTGGGTTCTTGAGTGTTCTCTCTTTTCTGCAGGCATGGTGACAGAATGAGTGGGAGTCACGTAGCTACTGGTTTTGGCTTTCTGTTTCATGCTGGGTTTTTCCTGTGTTTCACTGTGTTTCTGCAAATAGGCTAAGGTAATCATGCATTGTATTATTAGATTATTAGACATGCATAGTATTATAGATGATTAGATTAATTACATTATTACCTGTGGAATTATGCATTGTGCTCATGATATCTTGTGCTATACTAAACTCCTATCTCTTTATCTCAGCCCTGAATTGTGCCTGTTACTCTTCCCCTCACTTTTGTGTTGGGGAAGTGGGCAGATTAGCCCTTGCACAAAACCATTACAGATGGCCTTGCAAAACACCATCTGGACACATGCTTTAATGGAAGCATGCTCCCTTAGCCTTGAGTCCCTCTATTTGTTCTCATCTGCCCTGCCTTCTAATTGTCTTTCCTTTGCCAGCAGATGCTGCATCTACCAATACCCATCATTTTGTTCAAAAAATTAACATACTCCTTTTCTTTGATTTTCCTATATCCATTTCTAAGTTTCTTCTTTCCCTTTTCACAGGTTATTTTGTTTGGCACAGCCTGCCAAATCTGCCTGTTCTTCCTGAAGACTTTGCTCCTCATATAGATGCTTCTCAGTGCCTAATTATTGGCTTAATCTGTCCTGGTCTTTTGTCCTACTGCCTTACTCAGTATGCCCTCTCTTGCAGGGTGGACACCCATTTCCCATTTCCTTTGCATGGATGATATCAAGTACCTCCAAAGACACACTTTGTCTGAAATACATGTATCTCTCTTCCTCTAATCTTCCAGCTTTATTCAGCTAGCCATCAAATCTCTCTGATATGAACCAAGTAACACCTTCTTCAGTCTACATGCCCTCATCTTTATTTGTAGCACAGGGTGTTCTCCTTTCCAGTTCCTTGGAAATTCATAGGCTCCAACAGTGGTCGAAAGAGGAATGCTCTTGATCTAAGTCAGAACATTCCTTTTGAGGAACTCTTTTTCTTCTTCTTTTTAATTTTCTTTTTCTTTCTTTTTTTTTTTCTTTTTCTTTTCCTTTTTCTTATTATTTCTCTTTCTCTTTTTCTTTTTGTCTTTTTCTCTTTTTTTCAACTTTCTTTATTTTTTAATGGGGAGAATGAGTTTGTTCTTAAACTGATAGGTCCTGCTGTCTCAACGGTAGCTTTTAAAATGCTTATACAGCTAAATATTGACTGACTTGTCACAAGAATAGGAAAGAGCAAGGCCTTGAAATACAGCTGTTTTCAGATCCCAGTTTCCCCAGTTGCAAAAGTAATTTCTGCATAAGCAAAGTGGTTTATCTGTATAGATTAATGTGACAGTGGTGGGGGGATCTTTCTTTTAAATGGTTAAATTTTCAGCAAGTGCAGGTAAGATTTAAAAAATGAGTGAGCAGTGAAAAGCACAGTCCTATAAAAGGAGATGCATTTTTCTGAAAGCAGTATTTTGCAACTGACTGATCTTCCAGCAACATACAAAAGAGCATGAGAGTATCTGGTAGCAACTATAGCACAGAGCCCTTAACATCTGTAATATTAAAGACAGGATTGTACCCTGGGCAGGACAAGCTCCATGTGAGTGGAGTGTGCATAGAGTCTGCACAGTAGGGTTAGTTTCTTTACCTTTGTCAGAGTGATCTTAGGGAATTGCCCTTCCCTGAGGATTCTTTGTTTATTTCAGAGGCGGCCTCTCAGCATAGTACTAGTCATTTTCACGAATCAGCAAACAAATTACAACTATTAAGAAACTTTTTATTCTTGTGTTTTCTTTTGTTCTGTTTTGACATTCTAGGTTCATTCTGGCCTCTGCACTGTGCCATCACACATTCAAGTGTAACTCTGTCTTGTAGAAGATGTATATAATTATTTTAATGATAAGCAGCAGGCTTCATAAACTTAAGAGCAGACAAAGCCACAGATGATGAGGAACATAAACTAGTTATTTGCTGGTTCATGTTCCTCATCATCTGTGGCTTTGTCTGAACTTAAGTTTATGCAGCTCAGATATACATCTACTGATGTGTTTTTTTCCACTAAGGTTTTGTCCATGTTCTGTCTTACTTTGATATGGCTCACACTGCAATTCGTATGTTCTGGTGGTTAGAACAGAATCTTTCCTTTTCAGCAAAATCTGATTTCCCATCTGTTTGTGAAAGATCTTCCTTTCCAACAGACTTTCAGGAATAATCTTGTCATTCTTGACGCATGGGAAGTTATGAACATAACTCATGCCCTTTTAATGTTCATGGGTGTTACCTGAATAAATCACTGACATTAAAGTCTGTAACCCTTTTTAGTCTGAAAATTGACATTTTCAGAGCTTAAGCTCCTGTCTAACGTTTCACTTGTGGCAGTCACGTGCAATGTTATCAATTTCAAAATCATTTGCACTGTGCTTTGGAAGTTGCAGAGTCTTTAAATGGAAGTAATTACAGGCTTATTCAGGGACTGTCATTCTCTCTGTGCGTCTTCCATCATTATTACCAGCGGCATGAAGAAACAAAGCAGATGATGTTCTTTTGTTAGGTTCTTTCCAGATCAGAAAGTTCTGCTCTTGAGCCTGTCCTAGAGATTCATGTGATAAGCTGCAGGTGATCCAGCTAACACCCTACCTTTGAATATCAGTCTAGGTCATCTTTGCTTTGCTCAACCCTCAAGAATTTTCACTTTGAACTCTCTCTAATCAGTTCTGACTATAATTTCTGCATCAGTTCTCTGTCTCTGTTTTTCAAAACTGAAGAAGAGCTATGGAATTACTTGATATATTCTAAATTTATATTCTATATTTGTGTCTCTGCCTATCTCTTTCTCCACAAATATGAAGGGTACTTGTTGTAAGAATTAACATGCTAGATAAAGCATGTTCATTCAAAATGATCAATTTAAATGAGTTAAGAGAGTCAGCCAAGTGAAATGAACAAACTTCTTTGATATTGACTCTTGTAAGAGCTGTTTGTGAATATGTTAAAACATGCTAAGAATTAATTAAGCACGATTTTGGTAAGTGGAGGTGGGCTTTATTAGTGCACATATACAACACTCACAGTGTGTGATAATTTCAATCTATAAGCATTTAAGTCATTTTCAGTGCTTACCTTAGGGCATTCTCACTCTTACTCTTGGTTATCATTATTACTATTGTTATTATGTCTCATGTCCTTATGCGAACACTGATTTCTGGAACAAAAAGCACATTGCACTGGAGCAACACTAGAAAACTATATCAAACTGGTACATGCCATATAATTATCCATGTGAGAGCTTAACCTGTAATAAAGCTTTTGGTTTTCACCTTATTCTAAGGAATATTACCTCGTTCTCTCTTTTTTTTTTTTTTTTTTTTTTTCNAAACATGATTCAGAAGTTAAAGTACCAGTCTGAGGTCAGGGAAATCCATATTTAATTCCACGTCATGCCAAGAATCCAAACGGATTTTTTACATGTGTGATGCAGATAGGATTCTAGATCTCTCTGTAGACACTGAGACCTGTACTCCTACATTCTCCTTAAACAGAAACAGGCAATAAAATAATTAATTTGTTACTAAGAACCACACTTACTAATCTGTGAACTGTGAATTGCATCATTTCCAGAGGCATGTGACAATGAAGGAATTAAAGAATTGGAGGCACTTAGGTATTAAAGTAACCATTGACACACCACTTCTAAAAGAGAGGATTTATTTTCTTAGAATGAAAAGACAGAAATACATTTTACCAAGAAAATAAATTTCTGCATATTAGTGTTGGCTTGTTCATCAGAGACCATAATATAAATTAAAATAAATTGTAATAAGCAGAGTACGCAATTTAACCATATGACCTTTTAATAATACACTTTTTAGTATTTAAGTCAATATAGTATTTCTTTTTCTTCTTATCTATCTATTTTTCCTACAAGTGCTTTCTTGGGATCCATATAAAATTCTGAACACTCATTTATTTTTATTGTACAGTCATTCTGGATTATATATTCCATGCAGCCTAAAGTATTTTATTGGCAACATTTGATGCTTGGATGATGTAACAAGTTCTGCTCTGTATGCCTGTTTTACAGTGTAGTCAAATTTTTTGATCATAGCATGCTAAATGTAGGTTTTTCTAAATGATTCTGTCCCTTCTCAATTAATGGTTTTAAGTTCTGCTGTAGTAAAGTTTGTGTCAAAAACTTGGACAGACTTCAAATGTTAATAAAAAAGAAGCCTCAAAAATTGATGTTTAAAACAATGTTTAAAAATTCCTGATATTCTACAGCCCTTTAAGGGTTCATTTGCTTTTATTTTAGAGAAGTTTTTCGTTAAACTGTGTTTTCTTACTTCTCATTTCTACTGACCAGGTCATATTTTATAGATGCTTCATCCATATTCTGCGCTCACTCAAAACACACTTAAGCTTAACTTTTCTTCAAGAAGAAAGAATCTCTGAACAGCAAACCAGAAGGACAGATTGTAGTGAGCATGCTGCATGTACTAGCAACCCTGGGGAATACACGACATCTGTGTTTAATCAGCGCTCTACTGGTCAGTGCTAGAACGATTACATAGCTTTCACTGCCTGTGTTCTCCAAGTACCTTGTCACTTGCTTCTATCACACTTTTGTTTTGTGGTAGCTGTTTTCATACTTGGTAGTGTGAACTTATGACAGAGCTTAAGGCTGTTCAGAAAAATGTTTCTGCTTACGCAGAAAGCTGTACTGCTTACGCAGAGAGTTACACATCTCTCATTTGCTTAGCGAAAGCAAGGCTTTGCATCATTTTGATATCTGCAGGAGCAAAAAAGAAACAAAGTGGATTACAGTTTAAAAGTTAAAGGAAACCAGGATTCTAATGGAAGTTCTTGGTAGAGTATGTATTTTATAACTGAGAGTTTGATATGTAGTATTTAAAATGAGGAGAAAGCAACTGCATCAGTTTGGTAATCCATTTGTGGCATATAAAGTGAAAGTCTATAGCCAGATAGGAACCTTGCAAAAGGAAATATTTCTAAATGCCATCCACAGATACATTTATGGTCTTATTTTGGGCTGTGTCTTCTGAAATGACTACTGTTGGTCTCAGTGTTGTCCTGAATGATCTCAAGCTGTCTCATCTTCACCATCCATCCTAACCAGAATCATCTATACTGCATTTCCAGTCACACTGTACAAATCAGCACATCCACTCTGCAGGCACTGTCTGCTTCCATGGTTTCTCCTGGCCTAGGGCTGGTAGAGAGTTCAGGAGTGTGAGGGGATGCATAGAGGGATGAATTCAAGACAGAGAATCGTGAGTTTTCTACCCACAAATTTCCCATGCTGAAAGCTTGTAGAATGTGTGGAAACACTGCCATGAGAGGGAAGCCTGGAAGTGAGTAAACCTCAAAGTGACCTCAAACATGGGACTTCTGTAGCATTCCCCAGTCCGATATGAACTCTTTGGGATCAGACCGAGGAATTTTGCAGGAGATTATGATCTAGTCAACAGACATTTCTTTAGGGATGACTCTAAACTGAATTTTACTTACCTGGTGTTTACTGGGACTGTAAGCACCAGGCTGTAAATAGAAATCTCTCTTGGGACTACTTAGTGTTGTGAAGTCAGGGGTTAATGCGGCCAAGTCAGAAATTATAAAAATAGAATTATTTTATTTCCCTGAAAACCACACCTTCGAACTATATACAGAACTAGTTTTATTTATTTACAGGCTGGATTCGAAGGCAGAAAATGGAAAAGGCTAAGCTATAAACACAGCATTTTACCCCACTTTTAATTGACTGGGCAGAGTATTAAAAGGACAGCAGCTTTACTCAATATGAGGAGATAGGTACTCGCGACAATTCCATGCTGAATTCTCTGCAGCTCAGCTGATTCGGCTGCAAGAAATTTCCAATTGGAAATCCAAACAGTAAAGTCCACAGGGCCAGGGAAAGACCACCAATCTCAGTTTTCTCGAGACAGAGATTTTGTGAAAGCCATGCTGTGTCTGCTGTGACAGGGGAGAGCCAAATTGTTGCGATCTCCCCAGCCAGAAAAAAAGCCAGGAAGTCAGCTGTAAGTAAGGTCTCAGAGCAGCCGGGTACAGGCACTGCTGGCAGCTCTCTCAAATGGACCCAGCACTTGCCAAGCTTGTAAAACTGCACAGGATAGTGCAGGAGTGGGGGACTGTCCAAAGGTAGGGCTAGTGCAAAAACCAAGAGCTGTGCAAAACCCAAGAGCCGTGCAAAACCCAAGAGCCATGCAAAACCCAAGAGCCATGCAAAAGGTAAGAGCTGTCCAAAGCTGGGACAGTCCAAAATGAGAACTTTTTCAGGCAGGCTCTGTGAAATGAGAAGCTTTTCCAGGTGGGAATCTTTTTAGGTGGGCACCCTCGTGCCTTTTCCCTTCCTCTATTTATGCTCTTTTGGACAAAGTGTCCATTTGCCAAGTCATACCAGGCACAAAAGACCCAGCCAACAGTTGTGGTAGACCTGAAGGGTCAAAATAAGCCTATACATGTGCTGGCTTGCCCAGATGTTTTTCTGCCTTCCCTCTTGGTTTGGGGAAAAGGCAACTGTGGGAAAAAGGGACAAAGGGGCTGAAGCCATGGAGTATGACCACTCTGGCTTATAGAACTTGTTTTTCTCCTGCTTGTACTGTGATAGACAAGGTGCACATGGTTGCCTCATGATAAGCCTGTGCTAGGCCTATGGTCTCTCTCTCTATATGGGAATAGCAAACCTATGGCTTCACCCAAATATAGTCATAACCTGGCTTACTGCCACCCTGATTGGATAACCTAATTTGCCCAAAAGGTCCAATCAATCTCAGACATTGATATAAAAACAGATAAGCAGGAAACACAAGGTGCTTCTGGAATGATTTTGCCATTATTCTGCTGTATCCAAGCCTGGAACTGTTTTGAGTTTTTCCAGGAGCAACTTGAATTGCCTTCACGCATTAGTTGCATACAACAGGCAGCATGAAAGATACACATCCACTGAGACACATCAGAAGACATCTGCCTGCATCTCCTGAGACACAAAGAAATCCAGAGAAGGTCAAGACCAGGTCAGCCATCATCTGCATCCTTTCCCCAGCAGCCCATGAAGCCAGAAAGGAGCTTTGCAAGCCTCAGCATCCAGGTAGTGGCCAGACTGGCCAGAAAGGCAACAGAAATTCTGCAAGTGTCCTGGGTACTGTCTCAATTTCTTACTAATCCAGCAAGACAGGAGAAATAATATTTGTGAGTAAAATCTAAAGCTTCCTTTGTTTACCTAAACTCTGACCTATGCAGAAGGGCCCTGAGTCCATCTAATGGCCAAGTGGCACTATGGACCTCAAGAAATCTCTTCCAGTGTTAATTCGTTAATTAGCTAACCAGCATGGCTTCACCAAGGGCAAATCATGCCTGACATATTTGCTGGCTTTCTGTGATGAAGTTACAGCAGCACTAGACAAGGGAAGGGCAACTGATATTATCTACCTGTACCTGAGTAAGGCCTTTGACTGTCCCACATGACATCCTGGTCACCAAACTGGAAAAACACCGAGTTGATAGGTGGACAACTCGCTGGATAAGGAATTGGCTGGATGGTTGCACACAGAGAGTGGTGATAAATGGCACAATGTCCACCTGAAGACCAGTGACAAGTGGCGTCCCTCAGGGGTCAGTGCTGGGACCAGTGCTGTTTAGCATCCTTGTCAGTGATATGGACACAGGAATTGAGTGTACCCTCAGCAAGTTTGCAGATCACACCAAGCTGTGTGGCACAGTCAACTTGCCAGAGGGCAGGGATGGCATCCAGAGGGACCTGGACAGGCTGGAGAGGTGGGCCCGGGCCCAGGTCAATGTCATGAAATTCAGCAAGGTCAAGTGTAAGGTCCTGCACCTGTGTCGGTGCAATGCCAAGCACAAATACAGGCTGGGTAGTGAGTCGCTGGACAGCAGCCCTGGCAAAAGAGACCTGGGGGTCTTGGTTGACGAAAAGCTCAACGTGAGCCATCAGTGTGCTCATGCGGCCCAGACAGCCAACTGTGTCCTGGGCTGCATTAAGAGAAGCATGGCCAGCAGGGCAAGGGAGGTGATTCTCCCCCTTTATTCTGCTCTTGTCAGACCCCACCTGGAGTACTGTGTGCAGTTCTGGAGCCCCCAGGACAGGAAGGACATGGAACTTTTGGAGAGAGTCCAGAGGAGGGCCACAANGGAACTTTTGGAGAGAGTCCAGAGGAGGGCCACAAAGATGATCAGAGGGCTGGAGCACTTCTGCTGTGAGGACAGGCTGAAAGAGTTGGTGCTTTTCAGCCTGGAGAAGAGAAGGCTTTGAGGAGACCTTATAGTAGCTTTACAATGTCTGAAGAGGGCCTACAGGAGGGCTGGGAAGGGACTATTCACAAAGTCTTGCAATGACAGGACGAGGGGTAATGGGTTCAAACTGGCAGAGGGGAGATTTAAATGGGATGTTAGGAGGAAGTTCTTAACAGTGAGGGTAGCAAGACACTGGAATGGCTTGCCCAGGGAGGTTGTGTATTCTGCTACCTCCCTGGAGGTGTTCAAGGCCAGGCTGGATGGGGCCTTGAGCGACCTGATCTAGTGGGAGATGTCTCTGCCTATGGCAAGGGGTTGGAACTGGATGATCTTTGAGGTCTCTTCCAACCTAAACCATTCTATGATTCTATGATTCTATTAATAATTAATAACCATTGAATCTGATCATTTAATGCATATTGATAACTACTACTAGATTTAGATATCATTTATGTAATCATTCCATGACTGTTATGATTGAATTGATTTATGATTAAAATTTAGTGGTTGGGGATGGAAAAGTTTGGATATCAAAATTAATAAAATTAATTTCTGAAAGGTATCTCACATTAATTAATCATAACCCCTTCCATCACACAAGCCACCAGCCTGAATCTCTGTGTGGGCTGGTACATAAGTTTCCACACATGCTGAAAGTGCCTTTTGCTGCGCTCCTTTTCAAGGCCACAAGGCTGGGGTGTGGAAAGCAGTTTTTGCGCCATCTTCTCCTTCCCACTCAAACCCGTGGGGTGGGGAGAAAGAAGGAATTTGGGGTGCTCCAGGACACTTAGGCAAGATTTAATATGTGGCATATTTTCTTATATTATTATAGTTTTGTGGAAAACTATCATAGAATGTACTGGAGAATGATTGTAAGTCATATTCAGTGATTTTGATAGAGTTTTACAGTACAGCTACAATTCTTTATTGAATAACTTATGTTCATTGAAATTCTTAAAGAATCTAATAATTCATTTTCAGAAATCTCTTGAACTCCAAAGGAACCTTTTGCTTTCCCTTCTATTACCTCTTAAAGGCTTTTTTAGAAGAACAGTTTCTGTTTAGCTAGATGGTAGTGGTGCTGTAGCGGTCTCTGATTTGTTATAAAGCAAAGAATCTCACAGGACTCACAATTTCCTGTGTTCCAGATCCAAACTCCACTGTGAAAGACTTTGTACTGACTTAAATAAATGTTGGCTCAGACCCTGTAAAAGAGAACATTTTTTTTCTCTGCCACAGTGGTTGTAACAGTGCTTTAAAAAGTCTGGTTTTTTTTTTTCTTAAGAAATGTACCATGTGCCCACATACAGTTAGTTTGGAAAATTCTGTGTATATGTTCAAGGGCACTGAATAGCTTTGTGTATGAAGAGCTAGCAGATATAGGAGGAGGTTTCTGCTGAGCCATTAGGCTTGTTAGTATTTCTGCCTTTGCTCTCCACTTCCTGCTGTGACAGTAAGTGTACTGATATTTTTTTTTTTTTTTTTTAAGTGTTGCTGCTACTTTACAGTTGCTTCTCCTTTGGAGCTCAAAACAGTATGTACAAGATTATATGTAGAAGTTGTGTCTGTGTATAATGGCTTCAAACTAAAGAAGAGTATGTTGAGGTTGGATGTTAGGAATGGGTTCTTCACCATGAGAGTTGTGGAACATTGGAACAGATTGCTCAGGAAGGTGGTTGGGGCCCCATCACTAAAGATATTCAGTGAGGCTTGACAGGGCTCTGGGCAACCTGATCTGGTTGAGAAGGCCCCTGCTGAATGAAGGGGGAGTTGAACTAGATGACTTTTGGAGGTCATTTCCAACTCAGACCATTCTATGATTCTATTATTCTAATAATCATATTTAATTTATCAAAAGGGAAATGCCATAAACTTCGTAGTGTCAATTTTTTTGATTAAGCATGTGGAGGTGAAAGTTTGGTGTATTTCTTTGCTATCATATGATCTTTACCCTTGAAAAAAAATCATCTGTTATTTTCTGTGCTTCCTTCTAGACTGTATGGAAAACCTTCTAATGTTAGTCCATTTGATGTGCACATCCTTACTATCTATACAACTGTGTGGCTTAGGTATA
Source organism: Psilopogon haemacephalus (assembly GCA_013396835.1). NCBI lineage: Eukaryota > Metazoa > Chordata > Aves > Piciformes > Megalaimidae > Psilopogon > Psilopogon haemacephalus. The sequence continues at coordinate 103,852 of VWZI01014465.1, forward strand.
GGATTTCTTCTCTGGTGCGCATCATATAAATTGTTAATACAAGGAAGCAATACCATAACAATATATCAAAAGGCTTCAGTATTTGGACCTCGCAAGTCTTAGAAGTCTTCTTTTCACATGGATATGATATCTAGTGAACTCTTTTTAACTAATCAAAGGGGAGGACTGAGATAGACAAGTATGTTTATATAAGGCTAAGGTTATCTAAGGCATGATACAGAAGACTATGTGCCCTGACAAGTATTGAAAGCTCCCTAACTATCCCTTGGTTCTGAAATTTGGACAGTTTGACATCTCAACCCTTTTTAACTTTAAATATTCTTGATGTTAAAATATGGATTTAGACCAGAGTGATGATGAAATATGATCAAATGGGTAAAGAATCATGAAGCTTACACCTACCTGGATCTACTTTCTGACAGTGCTACACACATGCTCTTAGTTAATTGAATTAGTCTGCCTTACTATGTTACCTGTAGATGGTTAAAAGTACTAGGCACAATCTTAGTTCCTGCTCCAGAGAATTTTATGACCTAAACACAATGCCTGAGTATTTAAACAAAAGGAGAAAGAGAAAAGTAAGGCGGGGTGTAAAAGGAAACAAGAGGTATTTAGTAAGTATGATCTGTGGGAGTGACAGTTTCTGCAGCTTCACAATTACTGGAGTTCTTTTATGAACACCGCCAATTTGAAGGTGTCCTGGTTGGGCATAAATCCTGCCAAACTAGTTTGAATCCCTGCTCTTCTCCTCCTGTAGCAAGGTCCAGGGGTTGATGGCGTGAGCACAGTGATGAAATTTTGGTCCAATAAGGCCATGTTTGGCACATGACCAAGTCAGGTGTCTTGTGCTGTCCGTCAAATGTTGGGGTGGACACCTAGGCACAAGACTTTGAATTCATTGGCCAAAACAATGGATGCTAATGCCTATTGGCCAGTTTCAGCTTTCAAAATAGTGTATTTAATAGGGTGATTTAGAGCTGTTGTTCTCCTTTTTCCTGCTGCCTTTCACCCGGACCAGAGACCTATTCACAGCTCTTTCACAGTGGTCACGTGTTTGCACCATGCATTGCAGCCTGCACCAGCAGCAAGGCAAATCTTTCCTCCCTCTCTCCCAGGACACTTTGTATCTATTGTGTCTGTGAGTAAGGCACGATTAGAATTTTCCCTGTTATCAGGTCCCTGTTTTCCAAGTTCTAACTGTTTAAACTGTTTAAACTCTTTAATTCTGTGTTTATAAATAACCTTTGTGTTATTGTGCTTCTTTTCAACTGAACATCCAAAGCATCTCAGGGAATTTTCATGAATTTTTTTTTATATTAATAATAAAAAATAATATTCATTACAAATTATTAATAATCAATGACCGATTATTAATAATCAGAACAGAAGGACAGGGAGCTGCTTTTGAAGATGCCTGGGGATCTGTGTATTGTATATGATAGAAAAAGTTAGTTGTAAATTAGGTAGCCCAAATCCTCAGAATATTATGCTACATTGGTGGTATTCACTATCTAAGCTAAGGTTTCCTGACAAACCCTTGATAGGAGTTAACCCCAAACATTGCAGGTGATCTGTGGAAAAGATGTGAAGTATTTCTTTGGAAATTTAAAGAATGGGCACTAGATATGGATACAAGGTGTACACTAGGAGTAGTACTTTTGTGAACAAAAAGGGGAAAATATAGGCTTAATATAGATTATGGAGACAGTGTTCTTCTTGTAACAAGTACTGTCTTTGGATGTTGTCCCCCATGCAGCTCATGACAGGAATAACCTCTTGCAAGCAAATTTTTTTTACCTCTATCACAAATATTCTGTACAATGTCATTGGTGTATCTAGCAAAAGTGGTAGTTCACATGCATGGGACTTTAATGTAGGGCTATTATCTTTTGCATATAAAAAAAAAAAGAAAAGAAAAAAAAGAAGCAGGCAGGAAAAGTAATTAAAAGTTAGAAACTAAGGAAGGAGGTGCACAAAAGTGTAAAATAGAAATGCAAAATAAGTATGTTAGATTATTTTGGTTTTTTACATTTGAGTGAACTGTAGACATGAATTCATATAATTGTTTGTTGATATTATGGTTCATTTATACACTAAAGGACGTTAAAATGTGTGTGATTTTGAGGTCACTGTGCTAGGAAATGCACAAAGGCTAACCTGTCTCCCTCCCCGACACAAAAGTGAGTGGAAAAGTAGCACAGACAACTCAGGGTTGAGCTCTTTAAAGAGATACGAGTTTAACATATGAGATCATAATCACAATGAATAATTACCTTAGCTAATAATCTAATTAATCTAATAATATAGGGTATGATTACATTAGCTTAGCTTATTTGCAGAAGCACAGTGAAATACAGTGAAAAATCAGCATAAAACAGAAAACCAGAAGCAGCAGCTATCTGACTCCCACCTGTTCCACCACTATGCCTGCAGAAAAGAGGCAACACTCAAGAATCCAAAATCTGGAACCCAGAAGCAGCAACTGGAACAGGAAGCCTCTCAAGTGCAATCTGGATTTCAAGCCCCATAACACTTTGCTCGAGCTAGCATTTTCATTTTTTGAAGTTGGCATGAGTGTGGCATAGTATGAATAACTGCAGCAGATTCAACTCAATTAATGACACAAAGACAACTGCAAGCCCAGCTCAGGAGTCTGAAACATGCTTGTTTGCAGACAGTGGCATCCAGTGCATCCTGTTTTCCTCAATGTCAGAAGCATACTGATTTAATGATAAATGAAATTTGTTCTCTACCACTCAGATCACTGTAAATGTGTCAAGTCTCACTTAAAATGTCAATGAAGCACATTCAAATGTCTTATTATAGTTATATTATGTACAAAAACAGGTAGAAGAATTTCAGAACCTTATTTCCAGAGAAATCCAATCCAAGGACTGAACTAAAAGAAATATGTAGCACAAATGAGGTCCCTCAAGCCCTTTTTTTTTTTAGTTAGATGGCAACAACTATGGATATGAATAAAAAATTAACTCCTGCTAACAGCCTCAAGTAGGGCATTTTGCTACTCTTCTCCTTATATTTGGCTCACTATTTTAGACTCATAATAAAAGATGGTAACTTTGAAAAAAGTTCTGTGTGTAGCAAGTAAACATTTAGTTTGGTATTAGGCTAAAATAATTTGCACTTCCTGTTATTACAGAAGGTTTGCAAGAAAAGGTTAGGTGAGAATTTATAAGTATTTGCAGTTCTCGTAGGCAGAATTTCACATTAGAATTTACTGCTCAGGATTAATATGCTAGCTTTTCACCAAGTGTTACTTATAGGTACTCAGCTTTTGTGTTTTACTGTAAGAGGAGGGACATCTGAAAAGGAAAAGGCTTTGTCTTGGCACACACGGATAAAGGCAAAGTGAACACTCTTCAATCCTTTAAAGGTCATGTTCTCCTCTCCATCCCTTCATTTCTCTTCACTTACAGCTTTTCCACAAATATTTATGTGTGACCACTGTATGCCTGTTTCTTCTAAGTGACCAGAGGTGCATGTATTTACCATATGGAGGAACCAAGTGAGGCTTCTGCAATAAACCTGGTAAGCGCCATGTGATGCAGTAGAAATAGGAAAATTTACTACTTCAGTATAAGCTGATTACTGCAGAGTGAACTCAGTTCCTGGCTTCCTCCACATTCATCCCTTTGTTTTCAGGTTCTAGGAGTTGGTAATGTCTTTGAGAAACTTCCAATAAGAGCCTAGGAAAACCCAGAACTCACTGGCTTCATTGATGTGATCTGATACATCAAGTACTATATACTTGCACTTTACAACTGCTGCACAGAGAAAACCAAAACTACGTGGAAGGTACTTGGAAGTTAAGTTGCATTCTTGTTATGTTAGTTCAAAAATAGTGCCACATAAATGTGCCATTTGTTCACACACACCATGGATCAGTGCTTGCTATGAGAATTCTCTAAATTTGGCCCACTAAGCATGAAATACAGGACTGCTTTAAAACACGAATGAGTGTTTAGATAAAAGTTTTTCACTGACAGGTTTTACAAAATCAGATTTCTTTCCCCTTAAATTGAGCCGGAATGCCAATGGTAGTTGACACATTTTGCTTTCAGCTGAGAGAGGTTTTTAATGCATCTTGGGGCAGTGGTGTGCAAAAGTTTGATAGTTTCTTTACACTGAGTGCACAGAGAAGCAAGAAAATCACTTTTTATTTGCCCTGTTTATTTGTTCAAGCTTTGGAGTTGAGGGTTTCACTGCAGCTTTTCCACATATAACACCTTGCAGTCTGTCCAGGCTTCACTGTTAAGTGTTGAGACTTGCTGAGACTTGATACTATAAACATAGTATTACAGTCCCAGTAAACAGAAAGCTATTAATTAATAATAGTAAGAGAATTCTGAGGAGAAAAAAAAAAAAGGTCCCCAAACCTCTGTATCATATTCTAAAAGACCATGCTGTTAGGAAGCTCTTGAGCACAATGGATGGTTCTTATTGGGGTATCCAAAAATATGCATATTTTTTTCCATGAAGATGTACCATGTATTTCAAGAAGGTCTATTAAAGAAATCATGGTATAATAAAAACTTTTATGCAGTAGGGTGAGGAAAGGCTTCCAGACCTTTCCTGAACCTAAACTTTCTACATTAATTATTACTACACTTTCCAATTTTATTCACACATTCTCTACAAGTGTACATGCTTTCACTTTGCTTTTCTACTATTGTGCTGTGATATAACATTCATAAAATCTGCTTTAATTTGAAGTACCCCAGATTAAGAATGGTTTCAAAACATTAAGAATGGTTTCAAAAGTTTTAATACGTGTACCTAATATTTGGCCAAATTGTCACCTTCAGGTTTTTCACTACTATTATCCGAAACCAGTAAATTTCTGTCACCCTTCACTTCAGTTTACATTACAAAACAAACAAAGATTACTCAAGTGTTTCTTTTCAGGGAAGGAGTCAAAAGAGATAGTTACTAATGTTAGATTTAAATTAATCTCAGATTGCATGTGTTGCAGTTTGCTAAGGTCTTTTTCCAAATGTTGGTAGTTGTGGCATAAACTGTTTCCCTGCCTTGAGATAGAATTAATTTGAAGTATGTAGAATTTGCACTGAAGCTCTTGCTGGCTTCAGAAAGAGCAGGTCTGGGCCTTGATATTCAAATGATTACAGGATTTTATGATTTTGTCATATTTGTTATTTACAGTCCATGTAATAGTGATACTGACATTTCCCTCCAAAGGACTCTTAGTCTATAATTGTGTATTTTAAATGTGGTCATCAATTTACAAGCACAAGGTTATACTGTTTTATTGATGGGTACTATGCTGACCTCTCATTATAAAATCCTGTCCTTATATTATGCCCATCAGCCTTCAAAATTTCTGCTTAAAATGCAAATGTTTGTAGAACAAAATAGACAACTTTGGGGTAGAGTCACTGAGTTTCAGTAGATGTCTAAATGATTCCATAAAGAGGATACGGAAAGACTGTAAAACTTACTGTGGTGTGAATGTGTTGAGGCCAAAACTAGAAATATAATACAGGAAAACCTCCAAATTTTCTTGCAGAAAGGAGAAAATAGTTCATACTAATTATCAAGACTGAGGCTTAGCACATCCAAAATATATGTAAATTCAACTATTTTTGAATGATAGTGGCATTTAAATAAAACTATTAATAACTTGAATGTAGAAAAGAAAAAAAAAGTTCTAGTAAAAGGCTGTAAAAACATTTTAACAGAAGAGCCTTGAATTGCATATTTATAATTAATATTTAGCTTTACATATACTGATGTGTCATGGTAAATTAATATAACTTAAAAATAAAGAAATTTTTAAAAGAAGAATAACTTTTTTATTAAATTCCAACTTCAAATCATCCACCTCTTTAAAGCTGAAAAAAAATTCTGAAATAAAATACCAATGGCTTTCTTCAATCAAAAATCACATCATCAAAGAAATCTGTTCAGTGTTGTCCTGCCTAGATATTGGTGCTATCTTTTTCCCAGAAGGAAAATTCTATATTCAAAACTGTGGAGCACCAGTGCATATTAGAAAAAAGGACTGTAAGTGTCTATAAATGGTGCTGAATATTTGGCTTCACACCAATGCATTCTTAGAAATCTCTGACTGAAATTTTGCTTGTGTGTGCAAACACATCTACCACCATGGATCCACAGGTGCTTGTATTTGTCCTAATGCATACTTAATCATGCTTTAGTTCTACAAGTGGAAATTGAGGTTAAGGTGATTAGCTTTGTCTTTATAAATGATGCAAAGAGGAAATAGTATCAAGAGGGAACCAACATAGTTATCTTTTCATGTGAACTCTGAGACTTGTGGCATCGTCACCATGAATAAAACATCTTGTCTTGTTTTTGGTTGATTTTAACTATCACACATCCTTCTAATAGACTTGTTCCAGTTTGGTGTTATTTGGTGGTTGTTGTTGTTTATTTTTCAACGGTTTATTTGCGGGGTGGGGGGTTGACTGCCATAAGGAAGTATTAACCAAGAGTAAAATTAACTGACTTCTGTTATAGATGTCAATGCATCTCTGTGAAAATATAACAGCAGGGCTGCTTTTCTCTGGATATCAATTTAGTGGCCCTTAAAGACAAAATATGGAATCATCAGTTGCAGGCATCTGCTTTGCTAGCAACCAGAAAATAAGAAATTTATAATACTGAGATGTTCTTTATCTGTCATAGTATAACACTGGTGTTATTCATTGCAAATTGAGCTTCTTAAATGCCACTGCAGGGACCATGTATATGATGGAGGAAGGAGAAATATATATACTTCCTCTGCTATTCTAGTCAAGTTATTGAATTTTTTGTCTCAGGGGAGACAATGGCAAGTAAATGGCAAAAAGCAAACTGTGATGCTATCTGTGTAATTTCATAATATGTCTCACACGAAGCCACATACCCACCATAAAACAAAACAAAGCAAAACAACAAAAAACAAACCAAAGAAAAAAAAAACAACCCCCACCCCCCCCAAACCCAAAAAACCAAGCCCCTGAATAAACAAACAAAAATAAATAATGGGTTACTTCTTTTACATTAGTATATTCATTTTCTATAAAGAAGCTGAGGTTTTATTTGATGTCTTGGACATGAACAGGGATGTAGATGGATAAGCAGTATGCATTTAACATGGGATGGCTCTTTTCTTGAAATTACATTTTGAAGTTTCTAATACAGTTGGTCCAAAAGAGAAATAAATGGTTGAGGTTGATGGATTAATGCATTGAGGATTGCAGAGAGGTGCAAGGCAAGATAATCAGTGGAAAGTGCTGAGCAACCTCACTGATATGTGCGATGAGCTAGTAGAGAAAACTCATGGTGGAAGAGAGAAATTGTTTGACCAAAGCTGAGGCATTTGTGTCAAAAGCTGGAAAGATCTTTATGTGATTGTGTGTCACAGAGCCAACCTAAGACTTTAAACACTAACAGCTTATATAAGTTATGTGCATTGTTTTGTTTTTTATTTTTGCTTCACCAGTGTAGGTCAGACTGGTTGAACTTGCTCTGTTGCTTAGCTCTTAAATGTCTTTTGATAGATGTGAGTAATATTTTTTATTGTCCTTGAATAGGTGAGAGGATATAAAGAGAGGAAAATAGGACTTTCATAAAGGCATCAACTCAAACCATTTAGAAAGATTTGTGTTATTGCATTTAATTTCCTCCAGATGTTTTTGCAATGGGGGAATTTGGACTAATCTGGGAAGGTCAATGGAAAAGCATGGTTTCCTGGCTTTAAAAATAGGGGTAAAGGGGCCCTTCTTGTGCTAGTCTGACAGCTTTACAATTACCAAAGCAGTCACTGATTTTACTTTAAACTACTGTGCCTGCAGAACTCTCAGAGGAAGGAGCAGTGAAATTTTTGGGAGAGACTTCGCTATGGAAGCTATTAACATTCTAGTAGCTTGCCTGCCATTCAGAGCCCCTGAAAAGCTGATGGGGAAGAGGGCCTTTGTGTTAGCATTGGATTAAGGCTGTTTGTATTTGCTTTGGGGTTTATGTGACTAGATGTTGACACCAACTGAAAGAAAGTGTGAGCAAAGAAAACAAGAAAATGCTATCACCAGAAATAGCTTTAATTAGCATTGTGTTTGGCAATATCAGCAAAAGTCTTACCACCCTTCATCAACTGCTTTGCAAAATATTTGTTTTACAAGAGAAAGTAGGTCATATTAGAAGACTGAGAAGTAGTTGCTCTGGATTTAGTATGACGAACGTGGTGGGAAACCTAGATGGCTCACAGCTGAAATCATATGAACTAATATGATTTTAAACATGGTTTAGTAGCCTGGGGAACTAGAAACAAGTTATCTGTGTCAATTATTTATTTGTGTACTGAAGACTGAGTAAATGGCTTTTTTTTCCTATTTCATGCTGGTTGTGAGGTCAGTATTTAGTATTTGCTGATTTTCCTGACCCTGGCAAGACCAAAACCTACTGACAAGACAGTGGGGAAAGTATTTTTATAACTGCTTTTCTGCTCCACTCTCACTGAGACAAACTGAAATGTGAGAACCCACAGACCCAGAAGAGCTAGTAACAAAATTACCTTGAATCTCTTCTCTCTAGGACCTTTCTGTCCCTCCCTAAGGCTCAACCCAATGACCTATTGGAAAGTGAAAATAAATACCATATCATAATACAGAGCTGGGCTGCTGGAAAAATAGTTGATTGTCAAGTGTGGCTTTCCTGTATAGTGGAGATACTGGTGAAGTTTTGGATAATTTTTCATTACTATTTTCCCCAGAGTAGGGAAAGGTCTGAAGTTGATGTAGATATTACTGGTGCGTTAGAAAAGCATTCCCCCGTGTTCCTCTGCTTCAAAAAAATTAGGTTGTAGACCCAAAGTTTCTTCCATGTACAGGAGTGTGCTGTTTGAGCTAATTGGAGAATTTGAGTGAGAAATTAGACTATTGGCTGAGAGAGGAAAATGCATTATGTCACTTCAGCCAGACCTTTACTGAGAAAGAAAAAAAGTTGTTTTTAAGAATTGTACCCAAAACATTAGATATCAGTTTCTGACCACTCTGGCTGTAGCTGCTTCTCTTGCATGGTCTCCTTTGTCCCTCTGCCTTGGTAGCTAATTCTCAGTAATTCTACTAACTTCTCTCTTACTACTAATCCCCCTGGCTGATCTACTTCCACTTATCTTCAGCATCAACAGGTAGTGAGATAAGATTGGGAAGGGGGGAAAGGTGGTAGGGGGTGGTTGGTTACCCCACTTGGGGATTTTGGTCTCTGGGAGGGGTGTGGTGTCTGCATTACTTTTTCATTGTATATATATCTGTAAATATCTGATATATCTTGTAAATATTTGATTGTATATTGTTCACTGCTGTAAATATAAAGCTCCATTTATTAACTTCCAGTGTTTTCTGAGTCTTAGCTGGGGTTTATAAAAGATGGGGGGGCAGGTAACTGCTAAACCACTATATTTAATCAAGTTTTTATTTTTCTTTTTGATTGTTTGTTTGTTCTTTCACTTCACAAAGTTCTGTATTGAAAACACGTACACCCTAAGCTTTATTAATTTACTTTCTACTGCCCATGGCTCTTCTTTCCCAGATAATATTTTGTTTTCTTTGCCATGCACTGAGATGATGTTCTGAGTTTCATTAGGAAGTAGTGTTGAATTTTCTTTCTATTTGGTGAAAATCATAATATATATGTGTGTGAAAAATCTTGGGCCAATAGATGTTTTCAGAAATTGTTGTGCAAATAAAGAACAAAAGCCTGTAGTCTGACTGAGTAGAAAAAAAATAAAACAAACATGGCTAAATAAGACTATATGCTTCAATAGATGCAAATGAAACCTTTCTAATTTGTTTGGACTTCAGGGCTGTTAGACTGGAAGACCCTCATGGGAAAGGGGGCAGAGAATGGTGATAGGATTTGCTAGGGTTTCTGGAAGGCAAGTAGCTTGTTTCCATGTGTTTGGTTTGTTTAATTTACTTTTGTGCATGAAGGTGAACTTAAATGGTCTTTTCCCAAATACTATTCCCAGGTCCAGAATTGATTAGTGTCACAATATGCTAAAACAAGAGGCTGTCTACCATGTGCATCCAGCTATGGTGGGAATAGATATTTGAGATCATCTAACCCCCATCTGTACAATGTAACACATGCTCATTAGCACACCAGAGGATGAATCGTAAGTACTGTGTAATCTACAGCCTAACTCTGAGAGGGAAAACCACACAGAATGATACAAGCCAACTGTAGATACTTTCTTCCTCTCCTGAATTGTTTTCCACATCTGTGCTCAATGACTCTTTCAGTCCATCACCTTTTTTCCTCCATGGATCTCTGTTACCCCTAATAAAAATATATATATATATATCTTTGCCAAAAACATAATTAATGACCTCAAACATCATTATCAGCTCTTTGCAGGCTTGCTAACTCAGTCTTTGGTTGGGACCTGCTGCTACCAAGTAATATTGTTTATGTGCTGTATGTGGCAACAACCAGTGCATGATGGCTTCAATTAGTGTCACTGTGGCAGGCTAGTTAGGGAAGATGTAGAAAGTAATCAGGAAACCCGATAGAATCAAAATGAAAGAGAATGAAAATATAAACCCAAACCAAAACACAATGCCTGCTGTGTGTTGTACAGAAATAGTATCAGGCTGATGTGAAATGGAGAGAGCTGAAAGTGGTAAGAAGCCTTAGTCTCCATGCTACTCTTTGATTCTTTAATTGCAGTTTTCCAGCAGCTGCCTTTCTGTTGTCTGCAGCAGCAGATGATTGGTGATGCACAGTTAAGTGTAGCATTTGGTTTTCCTCAGAGATGTCATGCCTTTTTGTGTAGCTGTTATGCTCCACAGTTGGTCATCAAGGGAGAAATAGTGACACTTCATGTTACCTGCTTGGCTTCTCAGCATAGGAGAACTCTATGATAATGTAGCACAAGGTCTTTGTCTTTGGTTGAAGTTTTTTCCTTTCCCACCCTCTCTTAATTCACTAGCACAACAGCTTTGTTTTTGGTTGAAGTTTTTCCTTCCTCCCCCCCTT
>VWZI01014466.1:0-11658 GCA_013396835.1 Psilopogon haemacephalus
TCTAAAAGGTGGGGGGGCAGGTCACTGCAAACCCACTACACTTGGTCATTTGTCACAGGGTATTTTTTTGACCAAACCCTGTTTGTTTGCTCATATCCTTCAACTCCCTGACCTTGCTACAGGAGGAGAGAAAGAGCAGGGGTTTGAACTAATTTGGCAGGATTTATGCCTTACCAGGACAGATGGGATGTTAGCAACAAATTCTTTACCCTCCAGTGGAACACTGGATCAGATCACCCAGGAATGTAGTTGAGGTGCTATTCCTGGAAATATTCAAGGTCAGCTTGGAAAAGCTCTGAGCAACATGATCTAGTGGAGAAAGCCTCTGTTCACTACAGTGGAATTGGACTAGATAAGCTTTTGTGGTCCCTTTCAACCTATGATTCTGTAATTATATGACTACAGTCGATTTCAATGCTATTCAGTGACCTCAAGGAGAAGGTCTCTTGGCCTAAAGAGACTGGCTGTTGCTGTGTCTACTGAAGCTGACCTCCAGGATTTTGGAGTGGGGGTCACAAAGGTCAGATACACTCCAGGTGAAAGGTCAGGTACACTCCAACATTAAAAGAGATACTGACATCATATGAAGGATTTTGAGCTGCTTTGAAAGTGGTAGGTACAAAAGCAGAGCTTTGGGGAAGAACTTCAACTGCTAGTGCTGGCCTAGCGTGGAGGAGGTAACGTGTTGAGAAGGTTCTGCATATAGCAAACAGCCAGAGAATAAGAAATTATATCTGTTGTTCCTTCTCCTGTCACTCGGAACCACAGAAAAGTAAATCATAGAATCATAGAATCATAGAATGGTCTAGGTTGGAAGAGACCTTAAAGATCATCCAGTTCCAACCCCCTGCCACAGGCAGGGACACCTCCCACTAGATCAGGACGCTCAAGACCTCATCCAGCCTGGCCTTGAACACATCCAGGGAGGGAGCAGACACAACCTCCCTGGGCAACCTGTTCCAGTGCCTCACCACCCTCACTGTGAAGAATTTCTTCCTAACATCCCGCTCAAATCTCCCCTCAGTCAATTTGAACCCATTCCCCCTCGTCCTGTCATTACAAGACCTTGTGAACAGCCCCTCCCCAGCCCTCCTGTAGGCCCCCCTCAGATACTGGTAGGCTGCTATAAGGTCTACTCGAAGCTTTCTCTTCTCCAGGCTGAAAAGCCCCAACTCTCTCAGCCTGTCCTCATAGCAGAGGTGCTCCAGCCCTCTGATCATCTTCGTGGCCCTCCTCTGGACTCTCTCCAACAGTTCCATGTCCTTCTTGTGCTGGGGGCTCCAGAACTGCACACAGTACTCCAGGTGGGGTCTGACAAGAGCAGAGTAAAGGGGGAGAATCACCTCCCTTGCCCTGCTGGTAATGCCTCTCTTAATGCAGCCCAGGACACGGTTGGCTGTCTGAGCCGCGTGTGCACACTGCAGGCTCATGTTGAGCTTCTCATCCACCCAGACCCCCAGGTCCTTTTCCTCAGAGCTGCTCTCCAGCCACTCACCACCCAGCCTGTATTTGTGCTTGGGATTGCAGCGCCCCAGGTGCAGGACCTTACACTTGGCCTTGTTAAATTTCATGAGGTTGGCCTGGGCCCACCTCTCCAGCCTGTCCAGGTCCCTCTGGATGGCATCCCTGCCCTCCAGCAAGTCAACTGTGCCACACAGCTTGGTGTCATCTGCAAACTTGCTGAGGGTGCACTCGATTCCTCTGTCCATGTCACTGACAAAGATGTTAACCAGCACTGGTCCCAGCACTGACCCCTGAGGGATGCCACTTGTCACTGGTCTCCACATGGACATTGTGTCCTTGATCACCACTCTCTGTGTGCGACCATCCAGCCAATTCCTTATCCAGCGAGTTGTCCACCCATCAAGTCCATGTTTTTCCAGCTTGGTGACCAGGGTGTCATGTGGGACAGAGTCAAAGGCCTTACTCAGGTCCAGGTAGATGACATCAGTAATATCATCTTTATCTTGACATGCATCCCTCAGATATATATAGATGTTGATTGAAACCACTGGATGGCTGGAAACCTCCCCCATGCCCATGCCACTGCCCAGAACACCATCTTGGGCAAGTTTTACAGTGTCACAGCACCTCTGAGAGAACTGAGTCAGACAACAGGATTCAGTTTTAAAATAGTGTCAGAGACATCAGGTCTGAAAAGTATGGTGTTGAGTGGGTGTACCATATCACCTATCCTACACCAAACTCCTGCAAAATTGAACACTACAATGGATTGCTAAAAACTGCACTGAAACGTTGGCAGATGGGACCTTTAAAAACTGGGACAAGCAGTTAGCACCAGCCACCTGCTTAGTTAATGTCAGAGGATCTGCTGATTAAGCTGACCCTGGATAGTCAAATTCTCACATACCACAGAAAGGGAAAAAACACCCTAACACACATGAAGAACATAATAGAGAAGACAATTTGAGTGACTTCTGCTTCAGGAAAATCCAAATGCATCCATGGGATTGTTTTTGCCCTAGAACCTGCATACACGTGATGGGTTATGCATGAAGGTGGGGAAATCTAATGTCTATCTCTGATGGAAGGGCCAAATGGCCCAAAATAAATCCTAAATAAGCCCAGAAAATAAGCCAAATATATCCTGGCATGTCCAGGCATAATCTTCTAATCTTCCTCCCCCTTCTGGGGAGTCTGAGGAAACATGGGAAAGAGACAAAGGAACATGGAGCCAGGGAGTCTGAGAACAAGACTCATGGTAGGGGTTGCCCCAACATATTTGGCCTATGTCTACATCATGTGGTAAACAAGGTGCACAAGGCAGATATTTGCTTTGTGGAGGCCCATGTCTTCACCCAAATTGGGCAAATGCCATTTCATTTCTTAATGGCTCTGTTTTTCTGTGTTGTCGATAGTCAAATCAATGCTCAGGCTAATGATAATAACAACCTAGATTGTAAATGAGGTGCCTTGATGCTTTGTTGCCTTGTGCCTTGTTTGCATAGAATTGTGCTGTGCCTCAGTTTCCTGGGAGAAGAACAAGTGCCCAGCACATCACTCATAGGCAAGAAAGCCCTTGCCAAAAGCTACCAAGAACCACAGCCAGACTTTAACATGTCATCATCCTTGGTTTTACCAAGAAACCCCTTCCAGCAGGCCAACAGCTGCCTAGACAGTGTAGAAAGGAATAATCACCAGTTGAGCCGAGTGCCATGGGTAAAGCTGTGTTATTGCAGCTCACAGCCTGGAGAGCCTTGGGACTTCTGAGAGAAGTGGCAGCACCCCACAAGCCAGGAAAAATCCACTGGGACCCAGCATGTGGCACAATGCATTCTGGATTATAAAAGCATCCCTGGAAAGATTCTGGAGATACTAAACCTGTGAGTAAATAATTTTTCTAATACTTCTTTGCAAAGGTTCTCTGCTTAACTTTACGCAGCTGCTCGGTTAGTGGCAATGAGCCCGTTGAGTCCTTCCCCTCGAGGACAAGCAGCATATTGCACAGCAGAAAACTTCCTAGTTTAAATAATTTTTTTCCTGATTTTCTTAGTGTTTAATATGGTTTAATATTGCCCCATATAAAGTATATATCCTCTAAATATCTGGAACAACCAAGTACAACGTCTGTAAATGAGTTAAGGTGATTTATATATATATATTAATAATTAATAATGTTATTAATATCTGCCTTATTAATAATTTCAAAGAAATCATCACAGTACCACAAGGTGACTAAACACTGGGTGAGAATAGACAGTAAATTAAGTTATATTATGTTAAATGTTAAATAACTCTGTTGGGCATGACAGCATAGATTAAGTGGTCAATCATATTCTGGGTTCAGCTATGATATGGTTCTATTTCTTCATGAGAGTTTTTAAGGGGCCACACCCAGGGCAGCCATGTAAGCCAGCCAATGGGGCATTCAATACCATACAAGAGGTACTTAATACTGAAGGAGGAATCCTGTCATTCAAAGTACAGTTGCCTAGCCATTTCATAGGCTAGTACATACAGACATAGCTATTTAATTTGTTGCACCTTGGCATTGCCCCAGTGGCCATTTTCTCACCCAATAATCTATGCTTCTAATTAAATGTAAATCATTACTACAAGACTAAGATGAGGAAAACACATCAATAACACAACTATGTGCTGATTTAAGCATCACCTCCATCTGTGATATCCAAACCTCCATCTGCGATAGCCACCATCATTCCAGTGGTGCAGACTGTAAGGATACACATATTCTGTCAGCTTGGCTCCTTGCTGCTGCAGAGTTTAAGCATAGCTTGAGATGTACTATTGACATGCCTGGACATGTTGATCCTGACCTTGTCTGACTTAACTGACTTGTTAGCTGGACCTCTCATTTTCTTGTATTCACAGGAGGGCTGTTATCTGGCTTTAGCTACTGTGGAGGATTTTGACTGCATATTACATTGGGAACCCTAACTGCTCTGCCATGCACCACACTGAAGTCACTTCTAGTCCCACTGCCCTGCCTGCTGCTACCTGACACATCATTGCTAAACTGATCAGTTGAATTAGGAATATTAAACTTCTTGTATTATCAAGTGAGCATAATATATGAAACAAGAAAACAACTATCAATACATCAAGGTGCATATCTGTGGTGGTTTGGAAACAAGACACCTCCTAGAAACAAAGGAGGCAGTAACTGGAATTATAGAGTCCATGGACTGAGGGGAGTCTCATGAGGTTCAATAAGGCAAAGTGCAAAGTCCTGTATCTGAGTCAAGGCAATCCTTGACATCAGTACAGGCTGGTGGTTGATTACATTGAGAACACCCATATAGAAAAGGACTTAAGGGCACTAGTGAATGAGAAGCTGGATGTGAGCCAAAAATGTACGCTTCCAGCCCAGAAGGCCAATTGCATCCTGGGCTTTGCCAAAAGAATTGTAGTCCCCAGGTCAAGAGATGTAATTCTACCAGTCCAGTCTGCTCTGGTAAGACCTCACTTGAGGTACTATGTCCATCTGTGGGGCTCCCAACAGAGAGACATGGTCCTCCTGGAAGGGGTCCAGAGGAGAGTCACAAAGATGATCAGAAGGCTGGAGCATCTCTCCTCTGAAGACAGGCTGTGAGAATTTGTTCTGTTCAATGCAGAGAAGAGAAGGCTCTGAAGAGACCTTATAAGTACATTTCGGTATCTGGAGGAAACTTACAGCAGTGCTGGGGAAGGACTACTTAAATGACTTTTAGCAATACGATGAGAGGCAAGGATTTTAATCAGGATCAGGGTAGGCTGAGGTTGGACATAAGGAAGAAGTATTTTACAATGAGAGTGGTAAAATGCTGGAACAGGCTGCCCAGGAATGTGATTGAGGCCCTGTCCTTGGAGATGTTCAAGATCAGACTTGATGTGGCCCTGGACTGCTGCAAACCAGGAGATGGGGAGACAGTTTGATACAAACTAATTCAGTTTATTACATGCATTTGTTCATCTTATATATGTTTCAATATTCTAAAGAAGGCAGCGTGCATCTATTCTATTGGCTATTTACTTGTCCTAATGGCTAAAGCTAATACAGTGATTGGCCTAACTAAGATACATAGTCATGCATCCCTACTTGATACAAAGTTACATCTGCTTAATATCAGAAAAGTGTGGATTGTTTTACTCTTCTTATCAGGGTTTTCACAACCTCTAAGGTCATCCTGCTCCTGGCCCACCAGGCACCACACATTCCTGCATAGCCTGTATTTAGAGCCTGGGTGAGAACTCCTGCAATTTAGAGCCTGGATGTCAACTTTAAAACCCCACTGTTTTTCCTGCATTCTGTTTCTTGCCTTACCAAGGCTTTTTTATTCCCATGTCTTTATTTAACATATCTGTTTCATTATGAATCTGGGTATCCTCACTGGACAGCCTGATCTAGTACTTTTCTATATGGGTGTTCTCAATGTAATCATCCTTGCTTACTTCAGAGAGATTGGACAAAATGATCCTTGAGAGTCCCTTCAAAATCAGATGCCATCTGTGATTCTGTGAATCATAGAAATGTATGGGTTGTAAGGGATCTTTAAATGCTATCTAGTCTAATCCCCATCAGGTAGGACCTCAGGCAAGGCATGTCCTATTTGCACATGATAAAAAAACATGGGAAAACTGGAAATGAGTTGGAAATCAATAGGAGGGACAGAAAAAAAAAATCCACACCCCATCAAAAACATATATTGGGCAACCAACCTACAACCATTTTGCCAACAGTCTTACATACACTCTACAACCTTGGGAACTCAGAGAATCAGAGAATCACAGAATTTCTTAGATTGGAAAAGACCTTCAAGATCATTGAGTCCAATCATTAGTTTCCCACTGACAAGTCCTTGACTAAACCAAATCCCTAAGCACAACATCTAATCACTGTGAATCACTATGGTTGGAAAGGATCACCTTGATAATCCAGTCCAACCTTCATCCCAGCATACTTAATCACTAGACCATAGCCTCAAGTGCCACATCCACTCTTCTTTTAAACACCTTCAGGGATGGCAACTCCACCACCTCACTGGGCAGCCTGTTCCAGTGCCTGACAACACATTCACTAAAGAACTTCCTCTGAACATCCAATCTAAACCTTCCCTGATGAAACTTGAGGCCATTTCCTCTTGTCTTATCATTAGTAATTCGGGAGAAGAGACCAGCACCAGCCTCACTACAACCTCCGTTTGGTTAGTTATGGAGGGCAATAAGGTCCCCTCTCAGCCTCCTTTTCTTGAGATTAAACAAGCCCAATTCCCTCAGCTGCTCCTCCTAAGTCATGTTTTCCAGATCTCTCACCAGCCTTGTCGCCCTTCTCTGCACCCACTCCAGCACCTCAATGTCCCTCCTAACTGTGGTGAATGAAACTGGACACAGTACTTGAGGTGTGAGTGCTGAGTACAGGAGCATGATCTCCTCCCTACTTCTGCTGGTCACATAATTCCTCATACAGACCAGGATGCCTGTTGGCCTTCTTGGCCACCTGGGCACGATGCTGGCTCATGTTCAGCTGGCTGTCCACCAACACCCCCAGGTCCTTTTCCACCAGGCAGCTCTCCAGCCACTCCTCCCCCAGTCTATAGGGCTGATGGGGGTTGTTGTGGCCAAGGTACATGACCCAGCACTTGGCATTGTTAAACCTAATGCAATTGGTCTCAGCCCGTAGCTCCAGCCTGTCCAAATCCCTCTGCAGGATCTTCCTACCTTCCAGCAGATTGACAGTTCCGTTTAATTTTGTGTCATCTGAGAACTTGCTGAGGGTGTATTTGATCCCCTCATCCAGGTCATTGATGAAGAAATTAAACAGGACTGGCCCCAAAACTGAGCCCTGAGGGATTCCACTTGTGACCAGTCGCCAACTGGATTTAACCCCATTGACCACAACTCTCTGGACTCAACCATCCAGCCAGTTTTTATACCAGCAAAGAGTCCACCTGTCTAAGTCATGAGCCACCAACTTCTCCAGCAGAATGCTGTGGGAAATGATGTCAAATGCCTTACTGAAGTCCAGGTAGACAACATCCACCGCCTTTCTCTCATCCACTAGATGGGTCACCTGATCATAGAAGGAGATCAGGTTGGTTAAACAGGACTTGCCCTTCATGAACCCATGCTGGCTGTGTCTTATCGCCCTGTTATCCTGCACTTGCAGTGTGATCACTCCCAGGATGAACTGTTCCATAGTCTTCCCCAGTACTGAGGTCAGGCTGACGGGCCTGTAGTTCCCTGGATCCTACTTCCTGTCCTTCTTGTAGACAGGTGTCACATTATCAAGTTTCCAGTCATCTGGGACCTCCCCCGCTAACCAGGACTTCTGATAGGTGATGGAGAGTGGTTTGGCCAGTTCCTTCTCCAGCTCACTTAGCAGTCTTGGGTGGATCCCATCTGTCCCCATAGACTTATGGGTGTCCAATTCCCTTAGCAAGTCCTTCACTTCTATTTCCTGGATTCATTGTGTTATACCATCATGGCCCCACTACCACTTCTCTTTCAGTTTTCCTCATTCACTGCTTCCTTCCTCTAACATACATATAATATCCACCTCTTTTTCTATGCAATAGAATACGTAGTTGATTGATGCTACACATACGCTACTTGAGTGATTAGTAAGTGAGTTGAATGGCCAGCTGAGATGCCAAACAATCTTTCAAATTCATGCTTTGGCTTTTTACCATTTTAAGGATATTGACATGAACTGGTGAGTCCTGAGCAACCACAACTCATCTTCATAAAAATAGAGTATTGCTGTGTTCTTTAAATTTTAACTTTCCATTTTTATATAGCTGAAACTGGCCAAAATTCTAAACTATTACACTGAAGAACAAATAGTCAGATAATATCACTAAATAATCCTTATTGTGTTAAGAAATATGATTAAAAATATAAAATGAGCATGAGACAAGATGCACATGACCACTAAGAGAGAACTGCAAAGAAACACATATTGTCCTTTCAAAGAGAAGGAACACACAAAAAACACACACAAAAGACATTAATAGATATTGAGGAAAACATTGTGACCTACATAGATTTAGAAAGAATTTTCCAGTGAAACTTTTGGCTTTTCAGATACTCCAGAAGGACCCTGAGAAATGTCAAAGCAAAGAATGAGAAGGAAGCCAGCTGATTTATAGGCTAGCTAACAGTCTTTTTGAGCTATTGTGGCATTGTAACTGTCAGAGATCTAAGATCAAGCATCTGAAAGAGTGAAAGGAATCACAAGTAAAGCACTATATCTAAAGTCTCTCAACCTTGGGAGCAGCTCTAGCTACAACAGTGCCTCAGGAGAATGGCTAACACAAGTGAAAGGCAGCAACCTATATTTATATTAAGAAACATGTCAGGCCAGAAAGAGGGATATTTTCACCCACAAAAGGAGCTGCTGGTTATTCTGCTTTCAATGATGCAATTCCATCTGCCCTTCAGACACAAGGGGCTTAGGAAGTTTGATTCAAGTCATTCCACAGAAAACATGAAGAAATCTTTCCTCAGTGCATGCCTAAGTAAATGAGTATACTCAACTGGGAAAAATAGACTTCTCCCAAGGAAGAATGTCTGCCCACTGAGTAACAGACTTGTAGAGGAGACAGCCTTTGTTTATAACACCAGGTGATGTTCACCCCAGTTTTGAAAGCAGAGCACATAAGGAATAAAAAGGCATCTCTGCAAAGTCGGTAATTGATTACAACAAAGAAGTGAAAATGAAAAGATGTTTCATTTTTCAGACTCCTATGTTGTGGTTTTATTGCTGACAGAATGAAAACTCTTGAACGAATTGGAGAAAAACAACAGAATTGTATTTTAGATAGAGAGATACATGAAAGAGTTACAAAGCAGATGGAAAAGTTATAGCAACCCCATGAATTTATTCTCACCAATAACTAAATCTACAAATCCCCATGCTCCAAGCCCCGCCCCCCCCAACCCATGTTTTTGCCATTCCTTTAGGCCCCAAAACAAGCCTACCTGCTTACATACCCAAAACATGGCTGGATGTGGAGGAAAAGGAGAGCAATCTGCCCTTGGTGTGAGCTTATGAGGAGATAGCAGAATTATGGGATTGAATAACATTCTCCTCATAGTCCCTAGAGGAGTTTTAACCATATAATTCCCAACCTGGGACATTCCACCACTTATTCAATCCTATAATTTCTGCTCATTTTACTATAATCATGTTCTATATAGTAAATGGTGCCATCCAAATCATCCTTCTAACACTTTTCTCAATCTGATCTATCCCTCATATCCTGGACACAATTCTTCTTCTCAATAAATGGGACTTTTTGGATGACATCTGTTACCTGAAAAAAAGACTTGATAATAACTTGTACATACTTTAGCTCAGACTCTTTCTCAATCAAAATCAAACTCCTCTGTGGAATACACTTGATCTTACCACCCTCCTGCATCACCCAACATACACATCCTGGACTTTCCCCATCGGGAACAAATAACCACCCCTTGAACAGGTCGCATCCCCACCTAAAGGCAGAAAACACCCATGCATTTCTTTTTCTTCCAACAGATCCTTTTCACAAACAGAGGAACTTCTATCTCATCTGCATTGTGCTCAGCAGCATTAAACATCAAATAATGGACAGTCCCAGTCCATCTTAACTCAAATCCTTGCAGATTCTCTTTAAGTCCCTCTTTGGCACAATCTGGATCAGTCCACATCTGTCTCAAATCAGGCGTCTCCACCCCTGGGGCAGTATAGTGGCAATTAAGTCCAGTTCACTCATTCTTCAAGCCGTTGCTCCATTCTGCTTTCTCATGTATGCAGGAGTGAAGATCCCTTCTTCACAGATGAGTTCCATCTCTCAGAGTTCCAGTATCTATAAGAGTCCCTTGCATCTTGTTTCTTGTGCCAGGCCATCCACCACCCCTAAGGGTTCTGTCCTGCAATCCCTCCGCTCTAGCCGCACAATCAAAAGTGAACCCGCCATACCACCAGTCTGTGCCCTTATCTTCCTTACCCAATCTAAACAGAGTTGTTTTACAAATTTTATTCCACCATTCCCAACACCTCCCCATCTACCCTTTCAGATAGACAACTGAGGAGGAGGAGGGTCTGGTGTTGGTGGGACCAGGGTGGCTGAATAGGGAAGAAAATCACTCTGTTGCCAGTGCCATTCACAAGAGCTCCTAGCAGGCCAGGAGCATCCAGCTCTACCTCTGTCTCACTGGCTGGAGGAGGCATTACTCTCAGGGAATCCTCCCGGCCCGCCCTGCCACTCCAGCTCGGCACTAGGGCTGCTGCTGCCACCACAGCGGAAAACTCAGCAGGGATGTGCAGAGCCACACAGCCCGTTGCCACTGGTTCCAGCTGGCCACCCTCTGCAGAACTGGCAGGAGTGAATGAGGAGGGGAGCAACCCCACTCCGCTGCCCGTACTCGGGACCGCCATTTCCACTACTGTAAATTCAGGACTGACTCGCAGCAGGGGGAGCGGATCCCTTTCGCTGCCCTCTGTGGGTACCCTGGCAGGACACACTTCAAATGCAGGCTCGCCTTTCACGGCTGCTGCCTGCTCATGCATGCTGCCTGCACTGGGGCAAAACAGGTACTGATGCATGGCAGTTTCTTGTGGCACCATCAGTTCCTCCCCTGAGTGGGGCATGGCTGTGCCCAACAAGAAGATGGAAATGACCTGCCCCAGGGCCACCACTGCTATCAGCCCACCAATGCGGAACACCCTGCTCCCACCTGGCACTGTCTTTGAAACTGCCTGCATTGCCAGAGCCACGTGCATTTCTGTGCCCGGAGCCACCTGCATTTCCACTGCTCGTGGAGTTGCATCGGGAAGGGAAGACATGAACGGGCTCACCCGCTCTGCTCTACCCCACCCCTCCAGCTCAACCAGTGTGGTGCTGCTCGGCACCGTGCTGCGGGCCAGGTCCAGCCACAGCCGCTTGGGCAATGGGGGACCTGCATAGTCCTGAAGTACCTCAAACCTCTCAAGTTGCCACCTGCTGCTTACCTCTCCCCTCTCTGTCACCCAAGGTGGTAGAGGCTAGTCTCTCCAAGTCGCTTCTTTCCAAGCCTTCACAGCTGCCATGGGCCACTGGCCATCGGCAGGAGGGGCAAGCACTTTTTCTCTGCAGAATCCACTCTCACTCCCCTGCCACTTCAGCCCAGGGAGCGAGTTCAGAATTGCAAACCACTCTCTCATGATCCAAACTA
>VWZI01014470.1:0-15086 GCA_013396835.1 Psilopogon haemacephalus
TATTGGATCGGCGGTGTCCAGGTGTTTTGTTTCCTTTCCGCACCACACGTTGGGAGGTGATCTGCTGCAGAGCAGCCATGTGGAGAGCGACCGGGGGTGTTGGTGGATAAACATCCATAGCACAGCAATGTGCCTTTGTGGTCAAGAAGGTCAAAGGGATCCTGTGGTGTGTCCAGCAGACCAAGGTAGGTTCTCCTCTTCCTCTATGCTGCCCTGGTGAGACCCCATCTTGAGTACTGTGTTCAGTTTTGGACTTCCCAGTTTAATAGGGACAGGGATCTGCTGGAGAGGGTCAAAGGCAGGGCTACAAGGATGATTAGGGGACTGGAGCACTGCCTTCTGAGGAGAGGCTGAGGGACCTGGGACCTTTTTGTCTGGAGAAGAGAAGACTGAGAGGGGATTTAATAAATGTTTAAAAATCTCTGAGGGCTGCGGGTCAGGATGGGAAGGATAGGCTTTTCTCACTTGCTCCCTGGCATAGAACAAGGAGCAATGACTGTCAGCTGCAGCACAGGAGGTTCCACCTCAACACAATGGGGAACTTTTTTATTGTAAGGGTCCCAGAGCACTGGCACAGGCTGCCCAGAAAAGTTGTGGAGTCTCCTCTGAAGCCTTTCAAGGCCTATCTGGATGTGTTCCTGTGTGACCTGATCTAGATTGTCTGGTCTTGCTCTGGCAGGGATTTTGGACTCAATGATCTCTTTGGGTCCCTTCCAACCCCTGACATCCTGCGATCCTATGATCCTGTGGTTATTTCTGATTTGTATGTAATAGTAAATACTTGCAAATATTGTGTATATATGCTTGTAAATATAGCTTCATCTTACTTCCAAGCTGTCTGAGACATTCTGGTAAAAGTTCAATAGAGTGAGAGGGTGTGCTGAAGCACCCCAAATTCCTTCCTACTCCCCACTCTGAGGGTTTGAATGGGGAAGAGAAGAAGGCGTGAAAACTGCTTTCCCTTCCCTTGCCCTGTGGACTTGAAGGGGGACAGCAAAAGGCAGCTTTCCACATATGTGCTTGTCCTGGTATGGGCATAAATTCTGCCCGGAGTTGGTTCACTTCCTGAGGCTCCCTCCCCGCCCTGTGGTAAGGTCTGGAGGTGGGTTGCAGGGGCAGACCATGTGGTTTCGGAACCAGGAAGGTCTGGGCCACATGGACAGGTCAAACACACACAAGTCACATGATCTGTGCTGTCTCTCAGGGTGTTAGGACCCGCCCCTGGGTGTGGGACTTTCGAACCGATTGGCCAGACAATGGACGCTAAATGCCTATTGGTCAGTTCCACGCTCCCTAATAGGGTATTTAAGCGAGTGCAATCAGCCGTTAGCTCGACTCTCTCTCTCTCTCTCTGTACCTCCACGAGGAACACACATCTCTGCACCCCGTGCAGCAGCGGCCATGTGTTTTGCATCGAGCAGCTGCAGTAGCATCACAGTGGTTTGCAACCGTGCCAAAGGCAAACCTCTTTCTCTTTCTCTTTATTCAGGACAAGCTCCTTCTCTTTCTCTTTCCTCAGGACCAGCTCTTTAACTACTGTGCGATCGTATTTTTACCCGTGGCTAGGATTGCTTTTGTTATTAGGCTCTCTGTTTCCTAAGTTCTGACTGTTTAAACTGTTTAATTCGGTGTTTTAAATGATTTTCTGCAGTTATTCTTGACAACCGAACATCCAAACGAACCCAGGGAAATATTCCTGGAAAACCTGCGATTATTAACAGTAATAAAAATTAATAATCGCAACAGTACTGGATCCTGTGGAAGGCTGCACTGGGAATCGGGCTGGTGGTTGTCTGAGTCTTTTGTTCAAATGGACACTTTGTCAAAAAAAAAAAAAAAAAAAAAAAATAAATAGAGCAAGGGAAAAGGCACAAGAGTTCCTACCTGGAAAGAGTCCCTGCCCTGAGAGTTCCTGTTTGCACCGTCCCTGCTTTTGGACAGTTCCTCACTTCTGCACCATTCTGTGCAGTCTTTCAAGCTTGGCAATTCCTAGGGTCCATTTGAGAGAGCTGCTGGCGGCACCTGGACCCGGCTGCTCTGGGACCCTACCACAGCCAACTTCCTGGCTGCCGTTCTGGCTGGGGAGATGCTAGAGGTTTGGCTCTCCACTGCTGCTGCTGTGGCAGTGTGGCTTACATGAATCCCTGTCTTGCAGAAACTGTATTTTTTGGGACACCACTGAGTTTGGCGGTCTCTTCACCCGCCTTGGACTTTTGCTGTTTGGATGTGTGATTGGATACTGCTTGCAGGCAGGATCAGCCAAGACACGGAGAATCCAGCATGGGATCGTCGCAGAATAGCTATCTCACCGTCATGGGTAAAGCCTGCTGTTCCCTTAATTCTATGCTCAGCCTGATTAATAGTGGGGTAAAGCAGTGTTTGTAGCTTAGCCTTTTCCATTTTCTGATTGTTTTGATTATTAATAATTGATTATTAATTATTAATAATATTTTAATGAATGTTATTTTAAAATTACTAGGATCATAGAATCATAGAATGGTTTAGGTTGGAAGAGACCTCAAAGNAACCCATTACCCCTCGTCCTGTCATTGCAAGACCTTGTGAACAGTCCCTCCCCAGCCTTTCTGTAGGCCCCCTTCAGATACTGGTAGGTCACTATAAGGTCTCCTGGAAGCCTTCTCTTCTCCGGGCTGAAAAGCCACAACTCTCTCAGCCTTTCCTCATAGCAGAGATGCTCCAGCCCTCTGATCATCTTCGTGGCCCTCCTCTGGACTCTCTCCAGCAGTTCCCTGTCCTTCCTGTGCTGGGGGCTCCAGAACTGCACACAGTACTCCAGGTGGGGTCTGAGGAGAGCAGAGTAAAGGGGGAGAATCTCCTCCCTTGCCCTGCTGGTAATGCTTCTCTTGATTAATATTTTAAATATTGGGAAAATTCCCCAAGATTCTTTGGATGTTTAGTCGACAGGAAGGGATTACACAGAACTTATTGATAAACACAGAATTAAAGATTTTAAACAGTTTAAACAGAACTTGGAAAATAGGGACCTGGTAACAGGGAAAATTCTAACCAAGCCTGTGGAGTCTTAGTCTGTACCCACTGACATGATAGACACAAAGTTTCCCAGTAGAGGAGGAGGAAAGAGTTGCCTTGCTGCAGGCTGCTGGTGCAAGCTGCACAGCAGGCTGCAAACACGTGGCCACCGTGAAAGAGCTGCGAATAGACCTCTAGTCTCAGTGAAAGGCAGCAGGAAAAAGACAAGGGCTCTAAATCACCCCCTTAAATGCGCTATTTTGAAGGTGAAACCGACCAATGGGAACTAGGATCCGTTGTTTTGGCCAATTAATTCAAAGTTCTGTGCCTAGGTGTCCACCCAGGCACGCTGAAAGGCAGCGTGAGACACCTGACTTGGTTATGTGCTAAGTACTTAGCCCTCGGGGCTTTGCTGGGGCCAAACCCTCCATTGTTCTGCTCACACCCATCAACTCCTGGACCTTGCTACAGGAGGAGGAGAGCAGGGGTTTGAAATAATTTGGCAGGATTTTGTGCCCTACCAACACACTGACTTCCTAAATCTCTAAATGTGCCTATGTCATCCTCAGAAGATTTTCCCAATTGAATTGAGACTGTAAATAAGCCTAAAACTAGTTCTGTATGTAGTTTCAGGTTGAGATTTTCAGGGAAATAAAATAATTATATTTTTTATAATTCCTGACTCAGCCACATTAATTCCCTGCCTCCACAACAGGGAGAGGAGTTCCTAACCCACCACAGTGCTTTTTGTTCCTCTTGCTTCTTCTAAGGAAATGAGAAGCTCTCCTTCATAAACAGAAGTTTGGAAGGGTGGCTTAGAGAAATGGTAGCATTTTTCAGGGCTGACACTGAATTCACAGTGAACTAGCTTGGACACCTAAGAAATTATTTCAGAAAGTGAATTTCTGGAATTTGCTTACTCACCTGGACTTCCCTGCATGTGATAGAAACCAGGGAGGCTGCCACAAACTTAACGTTTATGAGGTAAATTGGTTTTTAAGAAAGCAGATCTAAATTCTCTGGTTCTTGGTCTTCGAGCATCAGGAAAAGGTGTTTAAAGTTGTTTAAACTCCTAGCTCTACTTTTTAAGACCTAGAAGAGTCACTCATGCAATTTTAGTTAGTTTTGTGTTTTTTTTTTTTTTTTAATCCCATTTCAGCAGAACATAGCTCTCTGAATGATATCAACAGAATGGTAATGAACTACAGCTTAAAAACAAGACAGTTGAATTTAGTGCCATGCTCACCAAGGAACTGAACCCCTGGGAGAGTTAGTTTGCTAGGATCAGAAAGTAACTAGGGCTTGCTTTTAAGGTCAAGTTCCTTCAGGCTCTATGACAGCCTATAAATATACATGAAAATAAGAAAAAAAATATATTTCCTCATAAAATCATGGAATCTCTGCCTAAATTTTATGCCAGCGCCTAACACTGGACTGAATTATAGTTGAGATGAACACAGTTGATACAAGCCAGAAATTAGAGCAGTTCCTAGTCCTTCCTCTTTTTTTTTTCTTCTCTGCTAGATTGCTGTGTTTGAGGATGCCTTATCAACAGCCCTACTTTTGTTGAAGACTCTTTGTGGAGAAAGGCAAATATTTAATTGATTCTCTAAGCTGTTTCTGGGAGCTATGCTGAAAACTGTACTCACTGACCTTGGTGTTTAATTTAATCTGGCTACTGCTAGTGACATCACAGGACCTTGGCTTGTTTACTTGCCCCTGTGCTTTCTCACTCTTCCTGTATGAACATCTCCATGGGAAAAGAGATGACTTTGGTGTGGAATAACTTGGACTGAACAATGAATCTGAAGGAACTTCTAGCCTGATGACTGGCAAATGCAGTCATGCATGCAACTGCTTCAGTCCTTCTGCCCTGGCCATGTGTTCTGACATTTCTGTTTGTACATAGATAGCAAGAGACCCTTCCTTGCATCCTGTACTTTCCTTTAGCAGGAGTGGTGACTGCTCCTGGGTACATGCTTATATTTAAGGCTCATCAATATGTGATGAGACAATTGTGCCCAGCATGTAGCCTGGTACATAAGCATTTTCTTTTGCATCCCAGATAGCTGAGATTTCTCAGGGTGAAAGATATTTTAAAGCACCTGTCTGCACTGTGTGATGGATGTTTCAGGAAATTTAGCATATCTGAAATATCCTACAGAGTGTGCAGTATAGTACCTTTCCCCACGATATTCTAAAGCAGTTTTTGAGACTGGAGAATCACAGAACCACAGAAACATCCAAGTGGGAAAAGACCCTCACGATCAGCAAGTCCAACCTGTAAGCCTACTCTACAAGATTCACCTTAAATCATATCCCTAAATGCCACATCCAAAACACGCTTAAACACATCCAGCATTGGTGACTCCACCACCTTCCTGGGCAGCTCATTTCACTCCCTGACCACTCTCCCCATGAAAAACTTTTTCCTAATGTCCAATCTAAACCTACCCAGCCTCAACTTGAGGCCATTCCCCCTTGTCCTGTCTCCAATTACCTGTCAGAAGAGCCCAGCAGCACCCTCACCACAATGTCCCTTCAGGTAGCTGTAGACAACAATAAGGTCTCTCCTCAGCCTCCCTTTTCACACTAACCATCCCCAGCTCACTTAGTCACTCCTCATAAGATTTATTCTCCAGGCCCTTCCCAGCTTTGTTGCCCTCCTCTGGACCTGCTCCAACACCCTCACATCTCTCTTGTGTTGCAGTGCCCAAAACTTAACACAACACTTGAGCTGTGGCCTCACCAAAGCCAAGTCCAAGGGGACAATCACCTCCCTGCTCCTGCTGGACACACCACATCCAAGCCAGGATGCCATTGGCTTTCTTGGCTGCTTGGGCACATTGCTGGCTCATTCATCTGCCTGTTTATTACAACCCCCAGATCCCTTAATTCCGGGCAGCTCTCCAGCCGCACTGCCCCAGGCCTCCAAGTAATGTATTTTTGAATGCTGTATATATCCTAAAATGATATAAACACATTAGGCTGCAGCACGCATCTGGAGCAGTAGCAGCCTTCAGTCAACAGAGAGTTGTGAGAAGGATGCGTCACTTAGAAGGAAAAAGTGGAAACAGAAAGAACTCTTGTTAAATGGTAAAGAGGAGGAATATATTAATAACAAAAACGCTCTTTAAGAAATGGAAATCCATCTCCTGTAACGCTAATGGAGTGGAAACTAAGCTGCTTCTTACATCTCACCTGCCGAAGTGGAAGCAAGATAAAAGGAAGGGCAAGTAGCCAAAAATGCCAAGGGCAATGATAAATTATTTTTTTATGTGTCATAAGTCTGAAGTTTGCAAGGTAGTTAGCGCCTGTACTACACCACTAAAGTGTGAAATGGTCAGTCACATTTCAGGAATGCTAAATGATATTTCTGCTTTGAATTTACAGGCAAATAAGTATGAAAGTACAGGGAAATAGGTATTCTTAGTTTTTTTGGTGTTTGTGTGTTTGGTTGGGTTTTGGTGGTTTTCTTTTGTGCGTTTTTGGGTTTTTTTGTTGGTTGGTTGGGGTTTTTTGTGGTTTTTTTTGTTTGTTTGTTTGTTTGGGGTTTTTTTGTTTTTTACAGCTGTAAATAATAAGCATGAACTCTATACAGGCAGAGTTTAAAAAAAAAAAAATCAAAACATTCCATCATAACAAATTACTAAAATGAGGCTATTAAGACAAGAATTAGATATACTAAAAAAAAAAGGGGAAGTAATTGGCAATAGTTCACCTGTAGCAGAAGGTGTTGGAAGAGAAAATTGTACAATCCAAGAATCAGAACAGAAGAAACTTTCCATCTGGGGAAAATGAACTAGAAAGAGAGAGAGAGAAATCTGCTTGTCCCTATGGGGAGTCCACAGCAGGAAGGAGTTACTGGAAGGAGGACTCCTTGGTGGAAAGATTCCTAAGCCCTCAGCACAGCTCTAACTCTGTGGGGTCTTTGGATTTGCCTCTTTCCCTTCATGCCCAGGCCTGCCACCATCTCCATGTGCTGGGATGGCACATCCACCCACTCCTTCATGAAGACTAAAAGCCACCTCCAAAAACAACCTTTCCCTTCCTCTCCTGTTTACATGAGTAGTCTTAAAAAGCCCAACACATCTCAACAGGTTTCAAAGAATCACAGAATATCTTTGGTTGGAAGGGACCATTAAGATCATCTAGTCCAGACTTTGACCCAGCACTGCAAGGTCACCACCAAACCATGTACCAAGCAGCAGGTCCACACATCATTTAAGCTCCTCCAGGGATGGTGACTCCACCACTGCCCTGGGCAGACTATTGCAATATTCATAAACTGTTCAGTGAAGAAATATTTCCTAATACCCAGCCTGAACCTGCCCTGGCACATCTTGAAGCCTTTTCCTATGGTCCTGTTGCTTGTCACCAAAGAGCAGAGGCTGCTCCCTAGTCGCTCAGCCTCCCTTCAGGTAGTTGTAGAGAGTGATGCCATCACCCCTCAACCTCCTCTTCTCCAGACTGAACAATCTCAGCTCTCTCAGATGTTCTTCTCAGGCCATGTGCTCCAGCCACTTCACAAGCATTATTGCCCTCCTTTGGACACACTCCAGCACCTCAATGCGCACTCAAGGTGTGCACATTCCTCACTTTAACCTCCTCTCAAGTAGTTAGTGATGAGGTCTCCCCTCAGCCTACTTTTCTCCAGAATGAACAACCCCAGCTCCCTCAGTTGCTCCTTGCAGGACATGTGCCCTAGGCATTTCGTAAGCATTGTCGCCCTACTCTGGACATGCTGGACTAGCACTTCTACATCCTTCTTAGAGTGGAGGGGCCAGAAATGAACACGGTATTTCAGGTGTGGTCTCACCAGAGCTGAGTAGAGGAGTGTAATCACCTCCCTGTTCCTGCTGGCCATGATGCTTCTAACACAAGACAGGATGCCATTGGCTTCCTTGGCCACCTGGGCACACTGTTGACTGATATTTAGTTAACCAGTACTGCAAGATCCCTTTTCAAGTTGCAAATTTCCAGCCACACATGCCCAGGTCTGCAGCTTATCATGGGGTTGTTGTGACCCAAGCACAGGACCTGGCACTTGGCCTTGTTGAACCTCATACAACGAACCTTGGCCCCTTGGTCTAACCTGTCCAGATGCTGTTGTAAATCTTCCCTACCCCTGTGCAGATGGACACGGCTACCCAGCTTGGTGTCATTTGCAAACCTACTGAGTGTGCACTCAGTCCCCTCAGCCAGATCATTGATATTAAAGAGAACAGCCCCCAGTACAGAACCCTGTCAAACACTGCTTGTGAGTGGGGGCCTGCCATATTTCACTTGTTCACCACCACTCTTTGGGGCTGCCCACTAGGGTTGTTCTTCCATTGCAGAGTGCAATTACCCAAGCCTTGTGCCATGAGTTTCTGAAGGAGAATGCTGTGGGATACAGCATGAAAGACTTTACTAATGTTCAGGTCCTTAACATCCATGGTCCTTCCCTCACCCACTTAGGTGCATCACCTTGTAGTAGGAGACTGGGTTAGTCAGGCTGGACCTGCCTTCCACAAACCCATGCTGATTTGGCCTGATCACCTGGTTGTCTTGTATGTGCCATGTGATGGCACTCAGGATGACCTGCTCCATGAGGTTCCCTGGCACTGATGTCAGGCTGACAGGCCTGTAGTTCCTTGGATCATCCTTCTGGCCCTTCTTGCAAACTGGTGTCACAAGTGCTAGCCTCCAGTAGGGCAGAAGCCCCCCCAGTTAGCCAGGACTGCTGATAAGTCACACAGAGTGGCTTGGTGAGCACATCTGCCAGATTCTTGAGTACCTTTGAGTGGATCCCATCAGTTCCTACAAAGCTGTGTACATGTAGGTGGCACAATTTGTCATTGATCATTTCCTCCTAGATTATGGAGGCTGCATTTTGCTCCCTATCTCTGTTGTCCAGTTCAGGGAGCTGGACCCTCAAGGAGCAACTGGTATCACTGACAAAGACTGAGGCAAAGTGGTCACTCAGTAGTTCAGGCTCCCCCTTGTCCTTAGTCACCAGGTTCCCTCCCACATCCAGTAGAAGGTAAAGATTTCTGTAGTTCTGCTTTTACTGTTGCTATACTCATAGAATTTTGGTGGGTTTTGTTGTTGTTGTTGGTTTTTTTTTTAATCTTCAATGACAGATTGAGTTTCAGCTCAGGTTTGGCCTCTGATTTTCTCCCTGCATATCTTTGCAACAACCTGCCAATCTTCCTGAGTTGTTTGCCCCTTCTTCCACAACCAGTAAACTTCCTTCTTCTTCTTCCTGAGTCCTATCCAAAGCTCTCTGTTTAACCAGCCTGGTCCTCTGCCCTGCTGGCTATTGTGTGGTACACAGGGACAGCTTGCTCCTGTGCTCTGATGATTTCCCTCTCAAGGAATGTTCGGCTTTCCTGAACTCCCTTGTCCATCAGGACTGCCTCCCAAGGGATGTCATCAACCTGTCTGATAAACAACTCAAAGTCTGACCTCTGGAAGTCCAAAGATGTAGTTCTGCTGCCCACCCCCCTAGCCCCCCCTTCTAACTTTGCTAAGCATTGAAAACTTCACCATTTCATGTTCCCTTTGCTCAAAATGACCATCACCTTTTACATCTT
Organism: Psilopogon haemacephalus; assembly: GCA_013396835.1. Lineage (NCBI taxonomy): Eukaryota > Metazoa > Chordata > Aves > Piciformes > Megalaimidae > Psilopogon > Psilopogon haemacephalus. The sequence goes on from VWZI01014470.1 coordinate 9,570, forward strand.
CCACTAGTCCCCCTCTCTTTACAAACAGCAGGTCTAGTAGAGAGCCATCCCTAGCTGACTCACTCACCAGCTGTGTTAGGAATTTGTCTTCCACAAACTTGAAGAACCTCAGGGACTTCTTTCTGTCTTATGTCTTGTACTTCTAGCAGACGTTCAGTAAACTGAAGTCTCCCACAAGAACAAGGGGATTTGATTTGAGGCTTGCTAATGTAGAAATGTCACTAGATAGACTTTTTGAATGCTTGATCAATTCCAGTGTAAACCAAGTCTCACAAGCTCCTGGACATTCAGAGACAAAGAATTACTTGGAGTAATTAAATTATTAGATGTAAGGGGCCTCTCTACTTGTTACCTTCTTCATGTTGTGCAACCTCATAAATCTTGCCTGTTGGATAGCTGCCCAGCTTGCTGTGTGACAGGAATGCAGGCTACTTCAGTCTGCTTCAGGAGACAGGTCAAGATGCTTGCAGCCAAGAAATGCTTATGTTGCCTCTGGGGTGGAGATCCATTGATCTACCATGTCAAACAGCTGAAGCAGGGAGGCTTGAGAAGGTAAGACAGTCCTGTTTTGGCTAAAACAACAGAAGCAAGCAGCTTTGGTGCAGAGTTCAAAGGCTATGGAGCCTAAGTGAAAACCTTTGCCTAATTAACAGCAAAATTAATATTAAAGTGTAAAGCTCTGAATGTGGTAATGAACCAAAGTACATGCTAAATGCATAGCTATGCTACTGAACTTTCCATATCATGGTAAGCATCACATAGAAGTCAGAGGCGGAGGGGATTAGGACAAAAGAAACCATGAGGGGTGTATCTCTCTGGGAGGGAAAAAAAGAGAAGATGCTGCTCAGGGAGGTGGAGGTGTTTAAAAAAAGGGTGGACGTGGTGCTTGAGGCTATGGTTTAGTTACTGAGGATGCTGGGATGAAGGTTGGGCTGGATGATCCTGGTAATCCTTTCCAACCATAGCCATTCATAGTGATTAGATGTTGTGCTGAGGGATTTTGTTTAGTCCAGGACTTGTGAGTGTGAAACTAATGATTGGACTCAATGATCTTGAAGGTCTTTTCCACTCTAAGAAATTCTGTGATTCTGTGAAGATCTTAGGAGAGATGGTTGATAGGCTTTGCTTCTCTCCTTCCACCCCAAGACAGGGCTGCCTGTGAATTTCAGTATATGGCTTTACACTTTCCAGCATCACTATAATATATTAATGCTGTTGCAAGGGCTTGTGCCTCTGATTTTGTCAGCTGTTACCCATGAATTAATCACTCAGGCTCTATTTTTGCAGTTAGTGTGTTTAACACTGGCAACTCTGAATACATTGTCTCTGTTGCTTTAATAAGTTAAGCCTATCTATTTTTAACTGCTTAATTGAAAGTCCTTATCAGAGCTCTGAAACATGCAAAAGTTGACTTTGCTAAACTGTTTCAGCTGAAGTTACTGCAGCATTGAAATAGGCAAACATCAAGATCTTAGCTGTGATGTGACAGTCACATCAAACTCCTTATGGAACTGTGGTCTTCCCTGTTTCACAGAATACATCCACTTAGCAGAGATCTCAAAGACCATCCAGTCCAACCCTTGACCCAGCACTGAAGGGTCAACACTAAACCATGTCCCTAAATACTGCTTAATCACCTCCAGGGATGGTGAATCTAGCAATTCCTTGAGCAGACCATTCCTATGTTTGATAATCCTTTCAGTGAAGAAATATTTCCTAATACCCAGCCTGAACCTGCCCTGGCACAACTTGAAACCTTTTCCCATAGTACTGTTGCTTGTCACCAAGGAGAAGATGGACCCTGGAAAGGGTACTTCCTGGAAGGAAGAACTGTCCATCATAAGTGAAGATCAGGTTTGTGATCACCTGAAGAACCTTAAAGTGTTCAAGTCCATGGGTCCTGACAGGATACACCCACAGGTACTGAGAGAATTGGCAGATGAGGTTGCTAAAGCCCTCTCTATTATATTCCAAAAGTCCTGGCAGTCTGGTGAAGTCCCCACTGGCTGGAAAAGGGGAAACATAACTTCCATTTTTAAAAAGGGTAGGAAAGAGGAGCCAGGGAACCACAGGGCAGTCAGTCTCACCTCTGTGCCTGGTAAGATCACGGAGCAGATCTTCCTGGAGGCACTACTGAGACAGGAGAACAGTGAAAAGGTGATTTGGTCCAATCAGCATGGCTTCACCAAGGGCAGATCCTGCATGACAAAGCTGGTGGCCTTCTATGAACATGTCACAAAATGAATAGATGAGGGGCAGCAACTGATGGCATTGACCTGGACCTGAGCAAAGCCTTTGACACTGTCCCACGCCACATCCTGGTCTCCAAGCTGGTGACACATGAGTTTAATGGTTGGACCACAAAAAGCATAAAGAACTGGCTTGATGGCCACACCCAAAGAGTGGCTGTCAATGGCTTCATGTCCCAGTGGAGGCAGTGACAAGTGGAGTCCCTCAGGGATCAGTACTGGGACCAGTCTTGTTCCACATCTTTGTGGGTGCCATGGACAAAGGCATTGAGTGCAGCCTCAGCAAGTTTGCTGATGACCCCAAGCTGTGTGGTGCAGCAGCCAGGCTGGAGGGCAGGGATGGCATCCAGAGGGACCTGGACATGCTGCAGAGGTGGGCACAAGCCAACGTCATCAGGTTCAACAAGACCAAATTCAAGGTCCTGTATCTGGGTTGAGGCAATGCCAAGCACAAATCCAGGCTGGGCAGTGAGTGGCTGAAGAGCAGCCCTGAGGAGAGGGACTTGGCGGTGCTGGTGGATAAGAAGCTCAACATGAGCCAGCAGTGTGCACTTGCAGCCCAGAAAGCCAAGCAGAGCCTGGACTGCAGCAGGAGAAGTGTGGCCAGCAAGTCAAGGGAAGTGATTCTCCCTTTCTACTGTGCTCTGCTGAGAATCCACCTGGAGTACTGTGTCCAGTTCTGGAGTCTCTGGGACAAGAGGGATGTGAACATGCTGGAGCATGTCCAGAGAAGGGCCACGAGGATGCTCAGAGGGCTGCAGCACCTCTGCTGTGAGGACAGACTGAAAGACTTGGGGCTGTTGAGTGTGGAGAAGAGGAGGCTCCCAGGTGACCTTCTTGTGGCCTTCCAGGATCTGAAGGAGGCCTACAAAAAAACTGGGGAGAGACTTTTGAGGCTATCAGGTAGTGAAAGGACTAAGGGGAGTGGATCAAAGCTGGAGGTGGGGAGATTCAGATTGGACGTGAGGAGAAATTTGTTGACCATGAGAGTGGTGAGAGCCTGGAGTGGGTTGCCCAGGGAGAAGGTTGAGGCTACATCCCTGGAGGTGTTTAAGGGCAGGCTGGATGTGGCTGTGGGCAGCCTGATCTAGAGTAGGGTGTCCCTGGGCATGGCAGGGGGTTGGAACTAGATGATCCTTGTGGTCCCTTCCAACCCTGACTGATTCTATGCTTCTATGACCCCATCTTGCTTCGACCTCCCTTTGCGTAGCTGTAGAGAGTGATTAGATTTGTTATACTACTATTGATTATTTCTTAAGTGATCTAGACCCCCTATTCTTATCGATGTAATACTTTTCATGACTGTTGCCAAGAACCACTTATTGAAATTGTGGCCAGTAGCGAGACTCCTGAATATCAAAATTAATAAACATTACTAATTTTGAAAAACCCTTTCTCTCACCACTATACCAACCTCCACAACTGGTGACTCATATTTAGCTGACTGCCAATCCATACCCCCAGGTCCCACCCCGAGTCACAGCTTTCCAATCACAAACACCCAAGTCCGTAGTTTACTGTGGCGCTGTTGTGATCTAGGTGGAGGACCTGGCACTTGGCCTCGTTGAACATCATAAAAGCTTTGGCCCATAGGTCTAACCTGTCCAGATCATGTTGTAAAGCTTCCCTATCTTCTAGCAGGTTGACACAGACACCCAGCTTGGTGTCAGCTGCAAACTTACAGTGCAGCAGTGGTGAAGAGTTCACACACTTGTTAAAATGGATGACCAGTAATGAAGAGTGTGCACCATGAGAAAGGGAAATGAAAACACTGAATTGATTGTGGGCAATTAACGAGGCAGTAATTATAAAACATGTAGTTATTTTATTTCCAAAAAGCCTCATCCACAAACTATGTACAAGCCAGTTAAATGTAGGTTCTAATTCAGTTGGGAAAGATCTTCACAAGGATGCTCACAGGCAATTTAGTAATTTAGGAATATCATAACATTGGAAAATTCAGCCACAAATGGCTTTGCCCCACTTATAAATAGGTATCCTGGAGCCCTAGGGAAAGTCTGTTTTACTCACAGCAGTGCAGTACAATTCAGAGATAGTCCCTGGCTCCTTTGGGGCAGTGTTGGAGATGCTCAGTGTCTTGGTAGCTGTTGAGAGGCTTCCAGATCTTCCCTGACTTTAGCAGAGTGCTGGGAAAGAGGCAGATGATCTCTGACCTGATCCTGGTTCCTCTTGGCATGGAGGTTTGCAGAGGTGCAGGCAGGAGCTCTTGCAGATGTGCAGAGAGCAAAATGTGGGTGGCACTTCTCACCATGGCGTGAGGCACTTAATGCCTTCTCCTAGGGAACTTTAGGCACTTCAGTTTCCAGGTCGTTCAAGCCCAAAACACCAGGGCTAGGCTGCAAGGGGCAGAGCAGACCACATTGTCCAAGCCAAGCAGTCCATAGAGCAGAATGCAGAGCAGAGCAGCACAGAGCAGCACAGAGCATCTCTGCTGCTTGCAACTTGGCTCAATTTCTATTACTTGCCCAAGTGCAATGGCTCCTTTGGCCACAGAGATTCACCAATCAGAATGGCATTTGCAAAGCTGACCATATTAGGTGAACCCAGGACTTGCTTACCCTTATTTGGGCAAGACACTAACAAGTATCTAAGTACCTGTGGGTACCTGTTAATAACTTTGGGAGGGGACATAATGGACCAAGCCTTTGTTTTCCTCCTGTCCTTACTTCCCCCATCAGCAGAAGGGTGGGGCAAGCCAGGACATCTAAAAGGCCTATTAGCCTTCCAAAATAAACATAGAAACAGGCAGAATTAGAACATGTCTAGAGGTGCATGCAAGAGCCAGGCAAGAAGGAGCTGGTCCTTGGGGAAAAAAGAAGCAGCAGTAATGCTTTCTCAGAATTTCAGAAGGCTTTGATGAGGACTATTAGAGGAGCAGAGCTGAGGTGCAGGGATCTTGTCATACATTAAAAGCAATGTCAGAGATTAAAAATGGCAAGCATGACAGACAGAGGAAGAAGCAGAGGGAGGATTGCCTTCTGCAAGAGATTTTTAAATTGAGGGCTGCAAGACAGACTCCTGCCTGTGAGAGATATGGTAAATAGAAATACAGAGTAAAGCCACAGATATTGGGACCTCCAGAAACATCTGCCCAAGGAGTATCTTGGATTGACTTTGCCTGAGCAAAATAGCTCAGCCCTGCATCCCCATCTTGTCTGATCTGGGGAAGCATAGCTGTGACTGCTGCCCAGAGTTTCCTACCACCCATCTCACACTGCAAGAATTGAGCTCACCTTTGCAGGACCTC
>VWZI01014470.1:15105-26602 GCA_013396835.1 Psilopogon haemacephalus
AGTTCTGCAAGACTACAACTGCAGTTCTCCTTCCCTTCAGGCTTCAGCACACCAGATGCTTTGCACTACCTTTTTGGAGGGTCTGCAGGACCCCAGAAACAAGTCAGCCAAATACCTGCTTCTCCATGGCAAGCTAGTATTCACTTAGAAAAGCCTAGTTTCATCTTACTGTGGTAAAGACACCATTTGGAGTCCCACTTTGCAAAATCCCTTGCCTCTGCGGGACCCAGATTAACTAGCTTGATAAAACTATGCAGTCTGGGCCCTGGGATCACTCACTATATGTTTCTGTATGGGCTTTTCACAGTCTTGAACTAGACCAGTGATTTTCTCCTTATTGACACCTTTCTAGACCTTCTTGTAAAATAGCACACTCAGCATTGTCTTGTTGCTGAGGCACTCTCAGTAGTCCTCTCACAGTGGACAGCAGAAGCAGTCTGACAGGCATGGACCATCCAGTCCAACCCCTCTGCCAGAGCAGCATCACCTAGACCAGATCACACATCAACACGTCCAGGCAGGTTTTGAATATCTCCAGAGAGGGAGATATTCAACTCTCCTGGGCAGCCTGTTCCAGTCTTCTGTCACCCTCACGGGGAAAAAAGACTCCTCCTCATGTTTACATGAAGCTTCCTATTCCTCAGCTTCCACACATTCCCCCTTGTCCTGTCATTGGGCATCACCCAGCAGAACTGGCTCTATCCTCTTGGCACTCAACCTTTATATAGTTATAAATATGAATGAGGTCACCCCTTAGTCATTTCCTCTCCAAGCTAACAAGCCCCAGCTCTTCTCATAAGGAAGATGTTCAACTTCATTAATCATCTTTGTGGCTCTGCACTGGACTCTCTCAAGAAGCTCCCTGTCTTTTTGAGCTGGAGGGCCCAGAACTGGACACAATACTCCAGATGAGGCCTCAGGAGGGCAGAGTAGAGGGGAAGGAGAACCTCTCTTGATCTACTAACCACAGCTCTCCTAATACACCCCAGAATGACACTGGCACTCCTGGCCACAAGAGCGCATTGCTGTGTCATGGTCAACCTCCCATCAACCAGGACACTTGCTGCCTTTCCTTCTCATCCCGTCTTTCCATGAAGAGATGAGTTTTCTATTAGCATGTGATTGACTGATACAGAATTCCTCCTGTGAATACATTGTCTTGGCTGTGTCACTGTGAAGAAGACTGTGGATGGCAGCCTGGGGTCTTGCCTTGATGATGTGGCGTAACTGCAGCCTGCACGCGTTCCGCTGTCATGCTGGGTACCCACAGCTCGAGTTTCTGCTTGTTTTCTGCTGCTTATTTCTCCCTGATAATTTCTCCCGGCCCAAACTGTGATAACTATACGAAATCAGTGCTTATCCAGGAAGTTCTTCGTGTGTGTAGGCTTGCAGTAGTAAGCAGATGATTAGGCAGAGGGCTGGTTGCATATCATTCTGTTGAGCAAGAGGCAATACTCACCGCACGAAGGTTTGTTGGTAGAGTTTGTATTTGACTGCTTACAGTCATTCTAATGATAAACACTGCTTTTGGTGAAAAATGGAAGCAGAGGGTGGGATAAAGTAAAAAAAAAAAAATCAGCTAAATCCTAAAAAAAAAAAAAAAAAAAAAAAAAAAGGGAAACAAAAGGAAAGGTACAGGACATCTGTTTCAATAGCTGGCTGGGTGTATCACTGTGATGGGACCAAACACTACTAAAGCACAAATATCAGGAGATCATTCACTGTCCAGCACAGTAGTGCTGTGGTAAAAAAACCCAAACCAAACCAAAATAAAACAAAACAAAAAAAACCCAACCAAACAAACAAAAGAAAAACCCACAAAAAAACTTGCCTATCCTTTCTGGAGAAGTTGAGGCTGGAATCAGAAACATGGCATGCTCTGGAGCTCTTCCCCTGGTGCACTGCTAAGTGATCCAGAATAATTCTATGTGCTTAGGGATGACTTTTACACTGACACTGCTTTTTCTGGCCTGACAAGCTCCAACAGTTCCACGTCCTTCTTCTAGAGCCCCCAACACAAGAAGGGTGTGGAACTGTGGGAGCGAGTCCAGAGGAGGGCCACGAAGATGATCAGAGGGATGGAGCATCTCTGCTATGAGGACAGGCTGAGAGAGTTGGGGCTTTTCAGCCTGGAGAAGAGAAGGCTTCCAGGAGACCTTATAGCAACCTTCCAGTATCTGAATGGGGCCTACAGGAGGGCTGGGGAGGGACTATTGACAAGGTCTTGTTATGACAGGACAAGGGGGAATGGGTTTAAACTGGCAGAGGGGAGATTTAAGTGGGATGTTAGGACGAAGTTGTTTGCAGTGAGGGTGGTGAGACACTGTCACAGGTTGCCCAGGGAGGTTGTGGCTGCTGCCTGCCTGGAGGTGTTCAAGGCCAGGTTGGATGAGTCCTTGAGTGACCTGATCTAGTGGGAGGTGTCCCTGCCTATGGCACAGGGGGGTTGGAACTGGATGAGCTTTGAGGTGCCTTCCAACCTAAACCATTCTATGATTCTATGACAAACTGATTAGCTAAGAAGCAGCCTCATCTCATAGTCCTTTTGTGCTTCTGTCAAGCATCAGGTATATCTGTTTATGTTGTTGAACTGACTCATTGATTACTTTCTTTCTAGAAGGTCTAGAGGGTCTTTCTAAAGGCTTTAGAGGGTCTTTCCAGAGAGTCTGGAGAGTCCTTCTAGAGGGTCTGATCAGCTGTACTGCTCTCAATGTTATCCAAATACTCTTCAGAATTAAATTTATTTTTCCTTAAAGGAACGCAGGAATTGGGAGAGTTTTTTTGCTTTGTGCTGGGTCATGTTAGGCAACTTCTTAGCACTTTGTACATTTAGCAGGTTCTGACTCCTGACTTACAATTCTTGTACAAGACAGCAGAGGTATAAAAATAAACAACCCTACATGGCAGGTATTAAATGCTTCTGTGATTGAAGACAAAGGATTACCATGGGGTAGCATGATTCATCTCTATCTTCACTGCTGAATATGAGACAGAAGTTAAAAGATTCAAAATTATATATCCTCACCTATCAAAAATGCTTAAAAAAACCCAAAAACCCCCCAAGCCCTCTCTACTAAAACAGTATCTTCAGGGCAAATTTCACCTAAAAGAGTAGAAGAGTAGTTTCTATTTTTAAATTGATTGCCTGTTTTTGGTTTGGTTGGGTTTTTTTTTTTTTTTCCCTTCTATATTGAAGGAAACAGCTGTGCTTTACCATAAGAAGGAAAACCCTGCCATGTAAAATGGGAGAGAAAAGCAAACACATCCCAGACATCCTTCACTGCCACTTCACTACACTAGCAATGTCTCAACATCATAATTGCTGATGCAAAACCCATGATGTTATTCTAGCTCAGAATCTGTTCTTGGGAAAGACATGGAGCAAGAAGACACCAACTCAGACATACTGTCCCCAGTGGAAGTGGCCTCTGGAGTGTATATTGCATATAGACTCTGCTTCAGCCCCTGATTTCCACTTTGGCACTGGTGCTTTTATTCTGTTTTATTCTGTGTCCTACCCATAAAAAAACATACCAAACTTCCAGGGTGCTGCATTGGGTTTAAGCTAGCTACCCCTGACCCCAAAAGCCCAATAAATACTCAATTTGATTTGGAAGTAAAAAGATATAAAACATTAACAATAAATAGGAGGTAAAGGTTTTTTGTTGTTTTGTTTTTTTTTTTTACAAAAGGTGGGGGAAAGAGGAATAGAATACAGGGTATGGAGGATGAGGGGAAATACAGAGGCTGGGGGAAGAGGGGAAGCAAGGGAACAAAATACACAAAACAGAAATACAAATCATGGAAAGCAACTGAGTCCAAATGCTGGGATGGATGATTTGATGATGGACGAGGCAGGATGTAGGATTTTGATGAACTGCAGGTAGTTAAAGTTCCAAAAGGGCAAAGAGGGTTGCTATCTCCATGTGTTGGCTGAGGAGCACATGGTGGTCTGGCAGCAGAAGCAGCGAGGGAGTTGCTCAGGCAGTGAGGGCAGAAGAAGAGAGAGAGGAAGCAGGAGTGGGCTAAACATGATACTTGGACTAGGTCAGACCCACCTCCCAGGGAGGAGTCAGAAGGTTCCAGGTGTGCTTAACCCATTACAGGTGCAAATCCCAAGACAAACACCATCTCATGCAGCCTGTCTTTCCAACAGATTTCCCAAGAAACTGAGTTATGGCACTGTCCCAGACCTGTGAGCCTGATAGGAAGAACTCTGTGGGCTGAGGAAAGGTCCTTCTTGCTCTGCTGTGAGCCTGTCACTTCCTGCCTGCAGTGTGGAGCTTGCTGTTGCTCTGGTTGATTCCTCCTCCTCATTTATACCAGCCCTAGGCCTGGCCTCCCAGTGGAAATTTCTCTCTTTAATGCAATGTCCAATCTGTCTTGCAAAGTTACAGCAGATGTGGGACTAATGCAAGCTTGTCCTATGTGGCCAGATTGAAGCTGTACTGAACCCTCTGACCACTGCACTTACTCAGCCTCTACGCCTGGTGAATTGCTTGCAAATTGAAGTCAGCCATCACTAGGGAACATCTGCTTTTTTTATCACGTTACATAACAACCAGCAAGATGCAAGCCAGATGAGCTAGCCATTTCTTGGTCAGTTTGTACAGATTACTAACCAGTTCATAGTTTTGCTGTTTAATCTTCAAGGGTGAGCCTCTTGTAAGTGAAGCTCTGCTTGGATGTGGGAGGAGAAAAATAAAAAGGAAAAAAAAAAAAAAAGGAGAGGGGGAAAGAAATGCTGGGAGAATGATAAATGCAATTTAGGAAGGTAGATTCTTGGGTGATTGAGGGTTATTTGTGCTTTTCTCTTTCTGCCTGCAGTGCCATTTTGAGTCCCAGAGTTCAAGTGCAGATGAACAGCATTTTGGAAGCTCAAAATGGAGAGCTTTGTTTGTCCTCAGCTAACAGTCTTGGGGCTTCAGGTTAATTTGCTTTCTCCTGCTGCAAAAGAATTGCTCTAGAAATAACTACTAATTTGCTTCCTGTTCAGTGTTTAAGAACACTGTGTGGAGAATGTGCTCTGATGTGGCAAAGGCTCATTAAAGAGGCTTCTGTGATCACCCCAGCTGGCAGAGGTCTCCACTCCCAGCCGATCCCCAGACATGAGAGCTGCAATGCAAAACTGTAGTAGCTGCTCTCCCTGCTTGCAAAAGCAAGCTGTGCTTATGAAATCAAAGCAAAACACAGCAAAAAACAGTCAATGTGCTTAGTTCTGTGTCTGAGTGTTAGGCTGAGGTGATCAGGGTAGTTCCCAGAGCCAGGACACCTGAGCATGAGCAAAAAGACTGTGCTGGTTCGAACTAGTTGGAGGATTTGAATGAAAAATTAGACTACAGACTGAGAGAGCAAAACACTGATGGTGCTACTTCCATCATAGTTTTACTGAGAAAGAAAAAAAAAAACATTGTTTTAAGAGTTGTAACCCAAATATAGATAGGTCAGACTGCTTCAGACTGCTCTGGGCTGTGGCTGCTGCTACATGGCTTTCTCCTTTCATAGCTGAATTTGAATAATTCCACTAACTTAGAATCACAGAATGGTTTAGGTTGGAAAGGACCTCAAAGGTCATCCAGTTCCAACCCCCTGCCATAGGCAGGGACACCTCCCACTAGGTTAGGTTGCTCAAGACCTCATCCAGCCTGGCCTTGAACACGTTTAGACGGGGAGCAACCACAACCTCCCTGGGAAACCTGTGCCAGTGCCTCGCCACCCTCACTCTAAAGAACTTCTTCCTAACATCCCACCTAAATCTCCCCTCTGCCAGTTTAAATCCATCCTCCTCGTCCTGTCATTACAAGACCTTGTCAATAGTCCCTTCCCAGCCCTCCTGTAGGCCCCTTCAGATAATGGAAGGCTACTCTAAGGTCTCCTGGAATCCTTCTCTTCTCCAGGCTGAACAGCCCCAACTCTTTCAGCCTGTCCTCATAGCAGAGTTGCTGCAGCCCTCTGATCATCTTCATGGCCTCCTCTGGACCCTCTCCAGCAGTTCCATGCTTCTTTTCCTGCTTCTAATCTCTCTGGCTGATCTACCTTCACCTATCTGCTGCATAAACAGTGAGATAAGATTGAGGAAAGGGGGAAGGTGGTAGGGGGTGGTTGGTTACCTCTCTTAGGGATTTTGATCTCTGGGAGGGCTGTGGTGTTTCTGTATTACCTTTTCACTGTATATATCTGTAAATATCTGTTATACATTGTAAAGATCTGCTTGTATATTGTGCAAAGCTGTAAATATGAAGCTTCATTTATTAACTTCCAGCCAACTGAGTCCTAGCTTGGGTTATTTCAAAGTGTGGGGAAGCAGATAACTGCTAAACCACCACAGAGTATCCACAGAAGAGTATCCACAGCAGAGTGTGAGTGACAAGAAATACTGAGAAAAAGGAGGATGTATCACATCAGCCAGGGTGTAATGTGAAAGTTTTCATGGCAGTTCACACAGGAGGGTGTTCAGGGAGGGCTCTGCACCCTACTCATGGGTCCACAGCCTGGGGGAGTGCTCTGAGTCTCTAGAGGCAAATGGTACCTATCTCCTAGCTAAAACAGTGTTGGTATTGCAGAAACATTTCAGTTAGAAGAGCCATTTAAGATCACAGAGCTCAAGTCTTCATCTAGGGCTGCCAAGTCACCAAAATCGTGACTGTCAGTAAACACATCTACACATCTTTTATATACCCCCAGAGATGGTGATTCCACACTTCCCTGAGCAGCTTGTTCCAGGACTTGACAAACTTCTCAGTGGATTTTTTTTTTCCTAATATCCAATCTAAACCCCTGCTGTCACAAGTTGAGATTATTTCCTCTTGTCCAGTTGCTTGTGACTTGGGAGAAGAGACTGACACCCACAGCCTCATCCAGCCTGCCCTTAAATGCCTCCAGGGATGGAGCCCCAACTACCTCCCTGGGCAACCCACTCCAGGGTCTCACCACTCTCATGATGAAGAACTTCCTCCTCACAGCCAGTCTGAATCTCCCCACCTCCAGCTTTGCTCCATTCCCCCTAGTCCTGGCACTACCTGATAACCTCAAAAGTCCCTCCCCAGCTTTTTTATAGCCCCCTTCAGATCCTGGAAGGCCACAAGAAGGTCACCTGGGAGCCTCCTCTTCTCCAGACTGAACAGCCCCAACTCTTTCAGTCTGTGCTCATAGCAGAGGTGCTGCAGCCCTCTGAGCATCTTCGTGACCCTTCTTTGGACACGCTCCAGCATGTCCAGAGAACACCTGAACATCTGTCTTGTAATAGTGGCTCCAAAACTGGATGCAGTACTGCAGGTGGGCTCTCACCAGAGTGGAGTAGAGGAGGAAGAATCACCTCCCTCTGGCCACACTTCTCCTGATGCTGCCCAGGCTCTGCTTGGCTTTCTGGGCTGCAAGTGCACTCTGCTGACTCATGTTGAGCTTCTCATCCAGCAGCACCCCCAAGTCCCTCTCCTCAGGGCTGCTCTCCAGCCACTCACTGCCCAGCCTGGATTTGTGCTTGGCATTGCCTCGACCCAGCTGCAGGACCTTGCACTTGGCCTTGTTGAACCTCATGATTTTGGCTTGTGCCCACCTCTCTGGGCTGTCCAGGTCCCTCTAGATGCCATCCCTGCCCTCCAGCATGTCTGCTGCACCACACAGCTTGGTGTCGTCAGCAAACTTGCTGAGGCTGCACTTAATGCTCCAGCACTTCAATGTGTTTTGCTTTTGTAGTGACCATGATATGCCAAAGTCCAGGATCCTGGAGGGAGGCAAAAAAAAACAGTTGAAGGATCAAAATATTGAACTTCAGGACAGGAGATTTTGGTATGTTCAGAGAATTGCCTGGAAGAATCTCATAGTATAATGTCCTGAGGAGTAGAAGAGTCCAAAAGAGCTGCTAAGTTCTCAAGAATCACTTCTTCCAAATTCAAGATTTTCCTGGCAAGCAGGAAATCAGTCAAAGATGCTGATATGCCTGAATGAACACAGAGGTACTTGGAAGTTTGACCATGAAAGTGAAGCACTCAGGAGGTGGAAAGATTGGCAAGTCACCTGAGACACTGTGGGGAATGGGGTTAGAAGGAAAGCCAGAGCACACATAGACTTGAATCTCAAAAGGCAGATGAAAGGCAAAGGAGGAGCAGGAAGGATATAGGTATGAAAGATTTGGACACAGCTGTGAACTGGAATGGGGATGCAGTCTTTGCCTTAGTCTCAACTGGTACAACTGGCATTCAGCAGTTCCAGGTCCCTGAAGCCAGTGGGTGTATGGAGTACAAGGGGATGATTTATCCTTGGTGCAGGAAGATCACATTAGGGAATGAGTAAACAGATTGGAAATGTAGAGTACCTTGGCCCTGATGAGATACACCCACAGATGTCCTGGGCTTCACTAAGAGCAGCGTTGCCAGCAGGGCAAGGGAGGGGATTCTGCTCCTTTACTCTGCTCTCATCAGACCACGCCTGCAGCACTGTGTGCAGTTCTGGAGCCCCCAGTACAAGAAGGACATGGAACTGTTGGAGCGAGTCCAGAGGAGGCCACAAAGATGCTCAGAGGGCTGCAGCAGCTCTGCTGTGAGGACAGGCTGAGAGAGTTGGGGCTTTTCAGCCTGGAGAAGAGAAGGATTCCAGGAGACCTTAGAGTAGCCTTCCAATGTCTGAAGGGGCCTACAGGAGGGCTGGGGAGTGACTATTCACAAGATTTTCTAATGACAGGACAAGGGGGAATGGGTTTAAACTGGCAGAGGGGAGATTTAAACAGGATGTTAGGAGAAAGTTCTTTGGAGTGAGGGTGGTGAGACATTGGCATGGGTTGCCCAGGGAGGTTGTGTCTGCTCCCTGCCTAGATGTGTTCAAGGCCAGGTTGGATGAGTCCTTGAGTGACCTGCTCTAGTGGGAGGTGTCCCTGCCTATGGCAGGGGTATGGAACTGGATGACCTTTGAGGTCCTTTCCAACCTAAACCATTCTATGATTCTATGCTGATGATATCTTTGAAAGACCACAGTGACTGGAGATGGTTCCTGAGGGCTGGAAGGAAGCCAATGCCAAGCCTGTCTTCATGAGAAAGGACAAGGATCAGTGAAATAAAATGAGGTTAATCAGCTTCTTACCTGTGGCTGGGAGGGTGACTGAGCAGCTAAAGCTGGGAAAGTGTTAGTAAATGTGTGAGGGATGAGAAAGTAACTGGGAGTGATCAGCATGGATTTACAACAGTGAAATGAAAAATTGTATGGCTTAAAATGAGACCACTGATGAGGGCAAAGCAGAGGATGTTGTCTCTGTTGAATCTGACAAGGCTTCCTGCACTATCTCCCATCATATCTTCATGGAGAAACTAATAAACTAAGGACTAGGTAAAGGGTCAGCGAGGTGCATTAAAAACTGTCTGAGCTGCCAAGCTCAGAGGGCTGTGATAATCAAAGTCCTGCTGGTGGCTAGATTATAGTGATTGGCCCCAGGGATTGAAAGCAAGGCTGACAGAGTTTCATTAGTTTGTTGATGACCTGGAGAACGTGGCAGAGTGGTACAGTGTGCATCGCCTACAAGATGTGGGAGGGGTTGCCTGGTATGAAGAATTATGACAGGAGGCATGCCCAGGGTCCAACTAGTTCCAGCCAGGCCAGAGATTTCACCCCAGTGTCCTTGTTGCTGCATGTGCCTGTGCCAGTCTAGAAGAGGTCTGGAGTCTGCAGAGGCTCTGCTGAGTCTGGCTGTACCTTCTGTCAGCATGGATGTGGGAACAGCCCTTACCCTGTCTGAGGCAAGTGAACTTCTCTCTACCAGCCAAGAACTGCCTGGGGGACAGCACATCAGTGCAGGCTCCACTGGATATTACTGTCCTCAGAGTAAAGGGTAGTCTGGAAGTGGCATAAATTAAATTTCTTCTCTACAGAGAGCATCAGTAAAGAAAAGTCCTGAAAACAAAACAAAACAAAACAAACCAAACCAAACAAACAAACAAAGAAACAACAATAGAAACAAAAAAACAAACCCAGAGAAAAAAATTAAAGGAGTACATCTGGTTGGAAGAGACCTCAAAGATCATCCAGTCCAGCCTTTGACCCAGTTTAGGGTCAATCCTATCATATCCCTAAATGGCATGTCCACAGGCTGCTTAAACACCTCCAGGGGTAGCAATCCCACCACTGCCCTGGGCAGAGCATTCCAGTGTTTGATAACCTTCTCTCTGAAGAGAAAGAAGTTTGCCAGTAAACCAAACCAAACCTAAAAAAAATGAAAGACAAACAAACAAAACACCAAAACCAAACTCATAAACAACAGCAGCAACAACAACAAAACCCAACCCAGAATGACATAGCATACTGCCTATTGTAGCTCTCATTTGCTCTGGAATTGTTTCAGCACTGGCCTGTAAATCTGACTGCCTGTATTGGGTTTAAGCCATCCCCCCTGAACTCAAAAGCTCAATAAATACTAGATTCGATTTGGAAGCAAAAAGAGATAAAACTTAAACAACAAATAAGAGGTGAGGGGAGTTACAGGGGATGGGGAAAAGGGAACCAAAATACAAGGTATGGAGAATGAAGGGGATTACAGATGATAAAGGGGGGAAAGGGAGCAAAATACAGAAAGTAAAAATACAACCCCTGAAATGGAAATTGAGTCCAAGCGCTGAGAATCAATGATTTTATGGTGGAGGCAGAAGGATGCAGGATTGATGGTGAAATGCAGTTGAGTTAGAGTTCCAAAAAAATTGGTTGGTTCCCCCACGTGTTTGCTGGAGAGCAGGTGGTGGTGGTCAGCAGCAGGGCAGTGAGGTGCAGGGCAATCAGGAGGGACCAAGAGAGAGAGAAGACAAACTGTCCACCCCATTTTATAGCAGCCTCGGCAGGAAGTGGGAGGGGGCTAAACACCACACCTGGGGGCAGGTCAAACCACTCTCAGGGACATTGCCACACCCAATGTTTGGTGCCTTTCTGGAGAGAAGCCATTTTCTCAATGTCCTGGTAGGGCATAAATGCTTCCAGGCAGGTTCCCTTGGCTCTCCTCCTCCCGTTGCCAGGTCCAGAAGTTTGATGGATTGAACAAAACAATGAAGGGCTTGACCCCAGCAGGGCTAAGTACTTAGCAGGTGGTCTTGTGCTGCCCCTCAATGTGCCTGGGTGGGCATATAGGCACAAAACTTTGAATTCATTGGGCCAAACAATGGTGCTAATGCCTGTTGGCCAGCTTAATTTTCAAAACAGTGTATTTAATGGGGAGTGATTTAGAAACCACTCTCTCCTTTTGCTGTGACCCTCCACTGGGACCAGAAGTCAATTTCACGGCTCTTTCACTGTGGCCATGTGTTTGCAGCTTGTATTGGCATAGCAGAGAGGTAACTCATCCCTCCTTCTCTGCCTGGGTACTGTGTATCCTTGCCCCAGTGCCTCTGGGAGTACATTCCCTGAGATTCCACAAGCATAGAATTTTCCCTCTTTTCATGCTCCTATTTTCGAAGTTCTGATTGTTTAAACTGTTTAATTCTGTGTTTCTAAATTCCCTTTCTGCAACTACTTCCTGTCAACCAAA
>VWZI01014471.1:2042-21074 GCA_013396835.1 Psilopogon haemacephalus
ATCTAGTGGGAGGTGTCCCTGCCTGTGGCAGGGGTTTGGAACTGGATGATCTTTGAGGTCTCTTCCAACCTAAACCATTCTATGATTATATGCTATTATATACTGTATTATATACTGTAACATACTATATAATATATATACTGTGTGTAATACATATATGTAATATATAGTATATCATATATATACTGCATATAATGTAGTATATAATATATATAGTGCATATAATATAGTATATATACTATATATAATATGTATTGCATATAATAAATCGTATAATATATATGTATTGTATATAATACTATACTATAGTATTATTTACTATTTAATATATAATAGTATTATAGACTGTATTATATGCTAGCTCAAACACCACTCTTATGAGAACTTTCTCACCCTATATATTTTGGTTGTCGATGTCACTTGTTTCATGTCGTAGCCTTCATTGTCTTCACTGACTGTCTGATCTGGGGGCTGTTTCACATTCTTCCTTAGCCTTTTTGACTTGCATTGGATCTCTGTTAGCAGACCTAGAACACAGAATACACCAAGAGGCAGTTAGGTTTCTACGTACGCTTCAGGCGATTGGGTATGTGAGTGTGCCCATGAACGCCCTTGAGACTAACAAACCCACTTACCTGGGCAGATCATTTCCTGAAGGTGTCATTATCTTGGGGTGTGAGTTTAATGAGGTATACTAAGTACACACTAATGAACAGTCTAGCCCAGCAGGAAGCCATCTGCAGAGCAAAACAGTTGGTTCTGGTGATCCAGCATCCACAGAGTGAGCATGTCAGGGGGCTTGCTTCAGACCAGCTCTAACTTGGACTTAAAAGGTGGAAACCTCAATGGGAGTGTGCTAGAGTGTGCCCTTTGGTTTAGTTTCATCCCAGAGAAAACCCCTTTAGTGTGCTCTGAGAGCCAAACCAAAGCACAATAAATGGGGAAGAAGTGGAAAACTGTCATCAAGTGTTCCATGCTTACTCCAAACCAGAAATCAAGGCGCTCTTGTTCTTACACAGAGGGGGTTGGATGTCTTCAATAATCTCATTATGGCTTTAGTGCAGAGTCTCCACACAGACAGTTCACTCAGGAGAGAGGACTCCAAAGTTTGAACTGTTCCAGGATGGCCATACAGATAGATCAACAGTTGCAAAGTTAGGCTCTGAAGTAACCCAGACTGGCAAATGTCTCTTTTAAAGTATCTATTTAAAAATATTAAGTGTTTGGTCTTGCTGATTTGCATTTCTTTTGTATTAGAGGACCAAGTAAAGCCCTGGGGCTTTAATATAGGATTTCTCTTGGCCCTAACCAAAGGATTTTTTAATTTGTGGAGGGTTTTGTGGTGGTGTCGTTTTTTAATTCCAGGCTACATTTCAGTACCTTGAACCAAGCAGCATCCTTGGGTGGATGTCATAAAAAGAAGCAATTTGCTTGTGCTAACAAAAGACAGGGACAATAGGTACCCTCTACAACCTGTGGAATAAAGCCAGAATGCACAAATGAGAAACAGCTGAGCATTCATCTAAAAATAAACCTATCAGCACAGCAGATTTTTTTTTTTCTCCTTTTCTTTCTTTCTTTTTAATTTATTTTTTTGAGCTTCTTTCAAGGACCCTTCCTATTCTTCACCTTTGAAAATGCAGAGCAGGAGAAGAGGCTCATTCTGTGAGCATATGATGGTAGGGGAAGATACCATGAAAACAGTGAATTTCGTTGGGAATGGTTTTAATTTCCTGTTTAAGCACTATATAAAATAACCCACCTGAGCCACTGAGAGAAGAGGAAATTTACATGATTAAAATAAGACCTGCAAAGAATACCTTGAAATGGGGGGTGGGGGGGGATAGCAGTGATGGAGATAATCACTGGTACTGAGCCACATCATTTGTGCTGCTGCACAGCATCGTAACTTGCTTCCTCCAACTTATTCAGTGCATCCTTGGCTGGCATTAATGGAGTTGCACTACTTTCTGCCAGTTTAGTAGCTACTCTACCACCTCCTAGGGAAGATTTGGTTTATATCTGCCTTAAGCAGTGAAAACTTTTAATTGTTTTTGGTGTATTTTTTTCTCTGTTGAGTAGCAGCTTGGCATCTGTAAGGCTGGATGTTAGAAAGAAGTGATGGGCATTGGAATGAGCTGCCCAGGGAGGTGGTGGAGTTACCATCCCTGGAGGTCTTTAAAAGGAGACTGGATGAGGCACTTGGTGCCATGGTTTAGTTAGTTAGAAGGTGTTAGGTTGGAGTCGATGATCTTGAAGGTCTTTTCCAACCTGGTTAATTCTGTGCATCTGTGATCTCATTCTGGTTCTATTTGAGTTAGCTGGGAAACTCATGAGAGAGACAACAGCTTTTTGTACCCTAGACACAGCTAGGTTTCAACTGGTAGTAAATAGATGTTACCTTCCTGGAAGAGTGGCAAAACCTGGGTCTTCCCTAGGTAAACATTTTACAGTATCACAGAATGGCAGGGGCTGGAAAGGACCTTGAAAGCTCATCCGGTCCAACCCCACCCTGCAGAGCAGGATGTCCTATAACAGATCACACAGGAACGCAGCCAGGTGGCTTTTTACTATCTCCAGAGAGGGAGACTCCACAACCCTCCTGGGCAACCTGTTCCAGTCTTCTGTCACCTTCAGAGTGAAGAAATTCCTCCTCGTGTTTACATGAAATTTCACCCCTTAAAATTCTTAGTTTATAGCAAAATGACAGCAAGTGACCATAAAGGGACAGAAACTCAGTTTTACTGAGCAACCATGCCATAAATACTTATGAGGTTTTACCTCTTGTTCAGAGGAGGAGGGGAAAAAGAAAAAAAAAAAAGAAAAAAAAAAAAAAAAAGAAAATTCAGAGCTTGCAATTGCAATCCTACAAAATGAGTAAGTGAAACAAAGTTCAAGGTAACCTTTTATTTCCCAAGCTGCTTCGCTTTTCCAAATAAACGCTCTATAGCCCTAGAAGCGTTCGTCTTTTACTGTCCTGGATTGCCTTGAACCAAAAGCAATTACACAGCACACTCCTACTTAGAAGCCATTAAAAAGTGCCTTTGCCAAACATCCTCATTGCAGCGTATTAGAGCACCCTGATGGTTAAGTCATGAGCGACAGGAGATACTCAGTGTTTCCATTGCAGAGGCAGGGTCAGGTGGCAGTGCCTCTCGCTGCCTTTTATTTCACATCTGCCAGTGTGTGAACACGATAGGCCAGCTTAAAAGTTTCATGTGGAGCCCGGTCAGTATTATTTACACTGACCTATTTTTGGGTTGGTTTTGTGGTTTTGGTTTCTGTTGGGGTTTTGGTTTTTTGGGGTTTGTTTTTTTTTTTTTGCTGATAGGTTGTTTTGCTGCTGTACTGAGTCACTCAGGCTATTTTGAACCCTCCACATTTCAGAACAATGGAGCATAGAATGGTTTAGGTTGGAAGAGACCCTAAAGATCATCCAGTTCCAACCCCCCTGTGCCATAGGCAGGGACACCTCCCACTAGATCAGGTCGCTCAAGACCTCACCCAGCCTGGCCATGAACACCTCCAGGGAGGGAGCAACCACAACCTCCCTGGGCAACCTGTTCCAGTGCCTCACCACCCTCACTGTGAAGAATTTCTTCCTAACATCCCATTCAAATCTCCCCTCTGCCAATTTGAACCCATTCCCCCTCGTCCTGTCATTACAAGACCTTGTGAACAGTCCCTCCCCAGCCCTCCTCTAGGCCCCCTTCAGATACTGGAAGGTTACTATAAGGTCTCCTCGAAGCCTTCTCTTCTCCAGGCTGCAGAGCCTCAACTCAGCCTGTCCTCATAGCAGAGCTGCTGCAGCCCTCTGATCATCTTTGTGGCCGCCTCTGGACTCTCTCCAAAGGAGTCCTTCTTGTGCTGGGGGCTCCAGAACTGCACACAGTACTGCAGGTGGGGTCTGACAAGAGCAGAGTAAAAGGGCAGAATCCCCTCCCTTGCCCTGCTGGTAATGTTTCTCTTAATGCAGCCCAGAACACAGTTGGCTGTCTGAGCCATGTGTGCACACTGTTGGCTCATGTTGAGCAGAGGGGAGTTATTTTCCCCTGACACTTGGGGAGACACTGAGGGCTGTCATCGCAGTGGTGGTCCCTGCTCATGTATTTCTGTGTCCACAAGAATATGTCATATCTCAGGATCTTTGCAGCCTGTTCAATTTGCAGAATGAAAGATTAATTACACTGTGCTGGCAAATGCCTCCCTTATTGTTTCCCGCAAAGCCAAGAGTTACTATCAGTTTCTGATCAGATTGAGGGATAGAAGTATATTAAAAATTCCAAGTAGATTAATTTCCTGCATGAACCTAAATTGGTCTCACACGTGTGTAAGCTAAAACAATTGGAGCCATCGAGAAAAATAAATTATAGCCTCGTTCATGGAAGGCAGAAGAGACGTTTGCAGAGCAGGGGCAAACTGGCAGAAATAATGGAGTGGCCAAAATTTTACTCCAAATGGAGTTTTAAATGGGTGAAGTTCACAAGCTGTCAGTCTGAGTAGAATATTTGCTTTCATATGAGACATTATTGAAGCTTGTCATAGAATTGTTTCAGTGGGAAAAGAACCTCCAAGCTCATTGACTCCTACCACCAACCTAAGATCATTGTGGCCCATTGATGTCCCATTAATTTCCTGCATGATCCTAAATTGGTTTCACACATGTATATGCTAAAACAATTGGAGCCATTGAGAAAAATAAATTATAGCCTCGTTCATAGAAGGCAGAAGAGATGTTTGCAGAGCAGGGGCAAACTGGCAGAAATAATGGAGTGGCCAAAATTTTACTCCAAATGGAGTTTTAAATGGGTGAAGTTCACAAGCTGTCAATCTGAGTAGAATATTTGCTTTCATATGAGACATTATTGAAGCCTGTCATAGAATTGTTTCAGTGGGAAAAGAACCTCCAAGATCATTGACTCCCACCACCAACCTAAGATCATTGTGGCCCATTAATGTCCCAAAGTGCCACGTCCACATGTTTCTTGAACACCTCCAGCTTCATTTCTAGAAATGATTCTACCTATATGCCTATATACAAGTCAATAAAATCTATAGGGCAACGAGAAGAGCTAATATAGCCATAAAAAAGGGCTAGCCCTTAGCAGGCTGTGCCTGATTGCTGGGTGAGGTCTGGGAACACGTGCTTGGCAAGTCCACAGAAACTTCCTGCTAGCAGCAGTCCTCTCCTTTTCTTCATAATGCCATTGTTTGTATGCCAAAATTTGCCCTGGGCTAGCAAGAGCTTGCCATGGAAAACACCAGAAGAACTAGTGAAATGAAGCACAAAACTTCCACAACAGGCAAAACCCTTTGCTTGCAAGGAGTCTCCCATAGACTCACTTAGAATCATAGAATCAGTCAGGGTTGGAAGGAACCAAAAGAATCATCAAGTTCCAACCCCACCGCCATGGGCAGGAACACCCTAACCTAGATTAGAATCATAGAATCAGTCAGGGTTGGAAGGGACCAGAAGGATCATCTAGTTCCAACCCCACTGCCATGGGCAGGAACACCCTACCCTAGATTAAAATCATAGAATCAGTCAGGGTTGGAAGGGACCAGAAGGATCATCTAGTTCCAACCCCACTGCCATGAGCAGGGATACCCTACCCTAGATTAGATTCATAGAATGATAGAATCAGTCACGGATGGAAGGGACCACAAGGATCATGTAGTTCCAACCCCATCTAGTTCCAACCCCGCTGCCATTAGCAGGGACACCCTACCCTAAATTAGAATCATAGAATCAGTCAGGGTTGGAAAGGACCACAAGGATCATCTAGTTCCAACCCTTCTGCCATGGGCAGGTACACCCTATCCTAGATTAAGGCTGGACAGAGCCTCATCCAACCTGGCCTTAAACCCCTCCAGGGATGTGGCCCCAACCACCCCCCTGGGCAACCCATTCCAGGGCCTATGATTGCTTTTCCTTCCAACTCAAGCAGACACCTAGCGCGGGACAGTCCATTCTTCCCCAGCTCTCACCCCCTCCTGCCCCTGACCACCGAGCAAACCCCCATGGCTCTTAAGTGCATTTTGTCTCTCTGAAGGAGGGCTTGCTGCACAGAACACAGCATCACCTATAGCGCCACCTTTCAGCCCCGTTCTTGTTAAAAGCAGCCTAAATAAACGCCTACAGCACGCGCCGCCTGCCGCCTCCACCATGCAAATACCTGTATACATACATTCAGCCAACATGCCCATCTGCTTGCACTTCCTTAGCCGGCACTCCTGGCATTTCCTCCTCATGTACATGTCCATCTCGCAGTTGCCTCCGTTTTTGCACTTGTACACTGCGTTCTTCGTGATGCTCCGTCTGAAGAAGCCTGCGCGACACAGCGGTGACACAGGTGAAAACACTCAAATGAAGCCAAGCGGTGGAGCCCTTCCGCCTCCGCCGGGTTTTCTGAGCCACACACGTGCTGCTGCCACTCCAGGCCGTGCCGCCTGGGTGACTGTGCTCTTGATATTTGGGTTTGTGATGGCATCAAAGTCATTTAATTCAATAAACTTACAAACCGGGGTCAGAAAAGTGGGGCCAGACTCTTCTGGGTGGTCCCCCGGGACAGGCAAAAAGGGTAATGGGCACAAAACTGGAAGGTGGGAAGATGTACCTAAGCATGAGAAGGAGCTTCTTT
The DNA here is from genome assembly GCA_013396835.1 of Psilopogon haemacephalus. Taxonomy (NCBI): domain Eukaryota; kingdom Metazoa; phylum Chordata; class Aves; order Piciformes; family Megalaimidae; genus Psilopogon; species Psilopogon haemacephalus. The sequence goes on from VWZI01014471.1 coordinate 8,684, forward strand.
ACTTTGGGGGCGGCAGAGCACTGGAACAGGCTGCCCAGAGAGGTAGTGGACTCTCCTTCTCTAGAGAATTTCAAGGCCTGCCTGGATGTGCCCCTTTGTGATCTGTCCTAGGTGATCCTGCTCTGGAAGGAGGGTTGGACTCAGTGGTCTTCAGAGGTCCCTTCCAACTCTACCATTTGGTGAAATCAAGGTGCTAAATCATGGGCCCAGACTTTAGACATTACCCCAAAGTAAGGACTTGGAAGAGAATTGTGGAACTGCTTTGTTTGGAAAAGACTTTTAGGATTATCAAGACCAACCACTGCCTACCTCTAACAATTCTGATGCTAAACCATATAGAATCATAGAATGGTTTCAGTTGGAAGGGACCTCAAAGCTCATCCAGTTCCAACCCCCTGCCATAGGCAGACACACCTCCCCCTAGAACAAGTTGCTCAAGGTCTCATCCAACCTGGCACTGAACACCTCCAGGGAGGGAGCAGCCACAACCTCCCTGGGCAACGCATTCCAGTGTCTCACCACCCTCACTGGAAAGAACTTCCTCCTAACATCCCATTTAAATCTCCCTAAGCACCAAATCTCTGCATTTTTTAAACACCTCCAGAGATGGGGATTCAGCTGCCTCCCTGGAGAGCCTGTTTTAGCACCTGAGAACCCTTTCAGTGAGAAGTTTCTTCTAATATCCAACCTTAAACCTTTCCTGGCGCAACTTGAGGCCACTTCCTCTTGTCCTATCATTTGTTACTAGGGAGAAGAGACCAACACCCCGCTGGCTGCAGCCTCCTTTGAGGGAGTTGTAGAGAATAATAAAGTCTCCCCTCAGTGAGAGTGAAGATCTGAGGAGGAGGAGTCTATCAGTGCCTTTACCAGCAGCCTGGGGAGCACTTTGTTAAGCTGAGATGTTCTGGAAGAGCTGAGTCCTGCAAGAACTGTTGAAGGAAGGCACTGCTGGCTAGTGTCATGCTGGGCTAGGAGGTCACACTATGGACCCTCTGGGACTTCCTAAGTTGCTCTTATTCTTAGGCCCTTCTACTGACACATCACAGATTTATACTTCACTTCAAACTAGAGCTCTGTGAGAATTTACATGAACCAGAGCTATTCACAAAGCTTTTACTTTCTTGTTGCCTCCAGCTGGCACAATAAAACCACCACCATTTCCCAGCTTGGCACTTGGCTATGCCAAGAGAAGCACCAGGCAAGATCCAGTAGCCCACAATCAATTTGTGGTGCAACAGCAGACATGAATCTGAATTTTCATAGAATCATTAAGGTTGGAAAAGACCTTTCAGATCACGTTCAGCCATCACCCAGCTACCATGACCACTGAACTATAACCTGAAGTGCCACATCTACAGGCTTCTTGAACACCTTTGGGCACGGTGACCTCACCACCTGGCTGGGCAGCCTGTTCCTCACCACTCTTCCAGTAAAGGGCACAACTTAAGTCCATTTCCTCTCATCCTATTGCAACTTTTTTTCTCCACTGTGTGGGATTTGTCTGTGTATTTTCTGAATGCATTCAGCTGAGATCCTGTCCCACGTAATCTTGGTGAGGTAACAGGTGATGAGATGGTCTTGCCAGTTCCAGATGACAATTTCCCAACCATGGGCCATGTTTTTATAGCTGCATCATCTCTTCCAAGCACCAGTAAAAAAGAAATAAAAAATTCCACTGTCTGGTCACAAAAAATCTGGCTGTATTTCCTCCTTGAAAGCTCTTCCATGCTGTCTGTTTTATTGGCTGCTCTGCAGATAAATACAGTTGACTGGCATCAAGTCCTTTTGAAATGCAGATTGCTCAGAGTCTCCAGCAGCCTCAGGCATTCTTTTTATTCATTACTCACCTAGTGTCTAGTATATTAATATTTACTGGTCAGGGAAGGGAGTTAAAAGGCTGGATTAAAGCTGTAGGTTCTCCCTGTCTGATGAAGGGAGTTAAAAGCCTGGATTAAAGCTGTAGGTTCTCCCTGTCTGTTGATGGGAGTTAAAAGGCTGGATTAAAGCTGTAGGTTCTCCCTGTCTATTGATGGGAGTTAAAAGGCTGGATTAAAGCTGTAGGTTCTCCCTGTCTGTTGATGGGAGTCAAAAGCCTGGATTAAAGATGTAGGTTCTCCCTGTCTATTGAAGAGAGATAAAAGCCTGGATTTAAGCTGTAGGTTCTTCCTGTCTGTTGCAGGAAAGTGCATCTGCTTTACAGAATTTATAAATTGTATTTGTTAAACATAAATTCTGCAGTTTGTGATGCATATTAATTAGGGGTAAATGTTGAAAAACTCTTTACAGGTATTCACCTTGTAGAGTAGGTTGGTTATGGGTTGGACTTGGTGATCCTGAGAGTTTGTTCCAACCTGAATGTCTCTGTGATTCTGGGATTTATGACACTGATTTCATCACTCACCCTACCCAGAGTGTCTTAATTTACTTTTCCGTGGAGGAAGAAAGGAAAAGAGCTTTAGGGGAAAAAAAATAAAAATTAAGGTACATAAAAGAATGTGCAAGAAAAATGCAAAAGCATGAATTTAAAAATCCAGGAAACTGCAAGATTCAAACAGTCAAAACAAAGTTTTCAGAAAGTGATTTTTTTTTTTCTTAAAAAAGAGGTTTTAGCACTAACCTTGCTTAAATTTTGCCATGCAGACACCAACAGACACCTCCATTATTCGTTTTGAAATTAGAGGGTTTTTTTTTTTCAGTCTGAATGAATTCTTTTTAATCTATATCTATATTATTTGTTAATTATTAAACATGAAGATAAACTGCCCAAAATGTTTGCAAAAGTTCAGAGGGAAAAAAATAAATGGCATCTGGTAAACTAATGAAAGGGTGGCCCCAAAAACTGGAGGATTTTCTGGCGCAGTTCAACTTTTATCTGGTGTTGCCACATTACAAAAAAAGCTCCTGTTGGCTGAAAATCATAGAACGGTTTAGGTTGAAAGGGACCTCAAAGATCATCCTGTTCCAATCCTCTGCCATAGGCAGGAACACCTCCCACTAGAAGAGGTTACTCATGGCCTCATCCAGCCTGGCCTTGAACACCTCCAGGGAGGAAGCAGCCACAACCTCCCTAGGCAACCTGTGTCTCACCACCCTCACTCCAAAGAATTTCCTCCTAACATCCAGTTTAAATCTCCCCTCTGCCAGCTTAAACCAATTCATCCTCATCCTGTCATTACAAGACCTTGTCAATAGTCCCTCTCCAGCCTTCCTGCAGGCCCTTTTCAGATATTGCAAGGTTACTATAAGGTCTTAAGGTCTCCTCAAAGCCTTCTCTTCTCCAGGCTACAGAGCTACAACTCTCTCAGCCTGTCCTCATAGCAGAGCTGCTCCAGCCCTCAGATCATCTTCTTGGCCTCCTCTGGACTGGCTCAAACAGTTCCATGTCCTTCTTGTGCTGGGGGCTCCAGAACTGCACACAGTACTCCAGGTGGGGTCTGAGGAGAGCAGAGTAAAGGAGGAGAATCCCCTCCCTTGCCCTGCTGGCAACGCTGCTCTTAATGCTGCCCTGGACACAGTTGCTGTCTGGGCTGCACTCACACTGCAGGTTCATGTTGAGCTTTTCATCACCCCAGACCCCCAGGTCCTTTTCTTCAGGGCTGCTCTCAGCCATTCCCCACCCAGCCTGGATTTGTGCTTGGGATTGCACCGACCCAGGTGCAGGACCTTACACTTGGCCTTGCTGAATTTCATGAGGTTGGCCTGGGCCCACCTCTGCAGCCTGTCCAGCTCCCTCTGGATGGATCCCTGCCCTATAGCAAGTTGACTGTGCCACACAGCTTGGTGTCATCTGCAAACTTGCTGAGGTTTTGGATTTGCTTTGTTCTCTCAGTCATCAATAGGATTGATGATGTCTGAAGCTGCTCATATGTTCCTGATGCTGATTTTTATGGATATTATGAAAGTGTGAAGGAGGACACCTGTTAAAAGTGTTGATGGAAGCTTTTGAAATATCTCTGCCATTCTTATAAACCTATCAGTATAGGTTGGGGACTGAGCTGCTGGAGAGTGGAGAAGGGGAGTCCAGGCGGATGGCAGGATGGGCATGAGCCAGCATTGTGCTCTTGTGGCCATGAGGGCCACTGCCATTCTGGGGTGTATTAGAAGAGCTGTGGTTAGTAGGTCGAGGGAGGATCTTCCACCCCTCTACTCTGCCCTGGCGAGGCCTCATCTGGAGTATTGTGTCCAGTTCTGGTCCCCCAGCTCAAGAAGAACAGAGAGCCATTGGAGAGACTCCAGCACAGAGCTGATGATTAAGCTAGTGGAACATCTTCCTTATGAGGAGAGACTGAGGGAGCTGGAGCTTGTTAGCTTGGAGAGGAGGAGACTAAGAAGTGATCTCATTATTGTTTATAAATATGTAAGGCATGAGTGCCAGGAGGATGCAGCCAGGCTCTTCTTGCTGATGCCCAGTGACAGGACAAGGGGCAGTGGGTGGAAGTTGAGGTGTAGGAGGTTCCATGTGAACATGAGGAGGAATTTTTTTTTTTAATTTTTTTTTAATTTTCTTTTTTATTGTGAGGGTGACAGAGCACTGGAACAGGCTGCCCAGGGAGGCTGTGGAATCTCCCTCTCTGGAGATATTCAAGAACCATCTGGATGTGTTCCAGTGTGATCTGCTCTAGGTGATCCTGCTCTGGCATGATAGCTGGACCAAGATGATCTTTCAAGGTCCCTTCCAGCACCTGACATTCTAGGATTTTATGATTCTGATGCCCAACTGCTTGGAGTTTTTCAAGTCTAAAGTTGTTGAAGCTCACCATTGCTAGCAAAGCCTCTGCTCCATGCTCTCATGGTGGGCATTAGTATGAGAAGATTAAAGAAGGACTCTTTGCAAAAGTATTCTGAGTCTGGCAGGAAAGACATCAGGACTGGTTTGAAGACCTGTCATGAGAAAAGCCTGAGGGAGCTGGGGCTCTTTAGCATGGGAAGAGCCTAAGGGATGACACCATGAATGTTTACAAAGATGTAAAGACTGAGCTCCAAGAGAATGGAGCCAGCTCTGCACAGGGATGCCCAGTGACAGGACAAGGAGCAATGGGTGGAAGTTCAGGCATAGGAAGTTCTATGGAAGCATGAGGAACAATTCTTTTTCAGTGTGAAGATGACAGAGGGTGGTGAGGCACTGGCACAGGTTGCCCAGGGGTGTTGTGTCTGCTCCCTCCCTGGATGTGTTCAAGGCCAGGCTGGATGAGGTCTTGAGCGTCCTGATCTAGTGGGAGGTGTCCCTGCCTATGGCACAGGGGGGTTGGAACTGGATGATCTTTGAGGTCTCTTCCAACCTAGACCATTCTATGATTCTATGAATAGTGGAACAGGCTTCCCAGGGGAGTTGTAGAGTTTCCCCCTCTGGGAATATTCAAGACCCACCTGGATGCATTCCTGTGTGACCTGGTATAGGTGGTCCTGCTCTGCAGGGGGATTGGACTGGATGATCTCTGGAAGTCCCTTCCAATCGCTAACATTCTGAGATTCTGTGATAAGCTCATACCACCAGCCTGCACAGAGGGAATTCTCAACTACCCTCTCTTTCAGCAGAGCTTTATCTGTAGCTTTAGTGAACAAGTGCAATACTTGCTCTGTAACATCTGGAAATGGCCCTCAAAATCCAGCCTCACTATATAAGCTGAGGCTGACACCAGAAAGTTTTTGGTGTCTGTCTGCAAAAGTTGTCTCAGGAATGCCCTCTACAACAACAGCCTTTAAAGCATATTCTCTTTCTCCCTGAACTGTTTCATTCTTCATGAGCCACTTCTTCTGATGCTATTACTGCTAATCAAGGCAGCATTTTCTAAAGTGGTATGTCAGAGATAAGAGAAACCTCCAGGAAGCCTTTTATATATATATAAATATATATATTTTAATTTATTTTTTTTTTTGGCCACAGGCAAATGTTGAATGAGAGCAAATGTGCTGTTTAATCTGCTTTTTGCATACCACATAAAATATTAATGAAGGCTCATACTGATTTCTTAATGCATGGTAACATATGAAAACAAAACAAAATGTTGAAGTTGTGTACACCTGCCCATATCTTTAGAGTAATTTTCTCATCAGGGACAGTAAAAAAGATCTTAATGTTGTTCCTTCTGCCCAGGAAAGGAAAATAAAAAGAATGAAGGGTGTTGCTGAATGCATTATCCAAGAAAGAAAGGAGAAAAGAAATTAACATATTCATCACAGAGGACTGAATCCCCTAAAAAATGTGTGCAAAGCCTCCCCCCTTCGAATGCCCACAGCATTAATGAAGCCAGGGTGCAGCAAGGCAAGCTCTAGTCCTACAGAGAAGGATCTACATATCATTTTGGACACATATTTAGCATAAATTAGCAGGCTTGCTGCCAAAATGGTGGTCTAATTTCATACTTGGATGGGAGAGATGGGAGGTAACCTTCTGCACTGATAAACACACAGCTGAAGTACCAAGGCCAGATCTGATCACCGTGCTTTGATGGTAATGTATAGCCACATAAAACATTCCACAGATACCTAAGAATGATCAGAGGTCACAGAATCACAGATCCTTAGAGGTTGGAAGGGGCCTCCAGGGATCATCGAGTCCAACCTTCCTTGCCAAGGTAGGATCCCCTAGGGCAGTCTGCACAGGAATGTATCCAGGTGGGTTTGGAAAGTCTCCAGGGAAGGAGGCTCCACAACCTCTCTGGGCAGCCGGTTCCAGGGCTCTGTCACCCTCGTGTTGAGGTGAAACAGTCTCTGTTCGTGTTTGTAGCTGTTGCTCCTTGCCTTATTGCTGCTGACCACTGAAAACAGATTGGTCCCAGCCACTTGACACCCACCCCTCAAATATTGATAGACATTGGTCAGATCCCCTCTCAGCCTTCTCTTCTCCAGACTGAACAGCCTCAGGTCTCTCAGTCTCTCTCTCACGGCTCTCTGCTGGACTCTCTCCAGCAGGTCCTTGTCTCTCTTGAACTGGGGAGCCCAAAATTGAACACAGCAGTCCGGGTGTGATCTTACTAGGGAAGAGCAGAGGGGGAGAAGAAACTCCCTAGACCTGCTGGCCACACTTTTCCTGATGCACCCCAAGATGCCACTGGCTTTCCTGGCCACGAGGGCATATTGCTGGCCCACAGAGAGGTCTAGAAAACTTACTGTCCCCTTCCCTGTGTGAGACAAAATCCCTGTCCTCAGCACATCCTTTTTACTGAATCAGCTGGCACCCTAACAACCTCTGACATTTATTGCAGAAACAGAACCCATTGCCTTGAAATCGTTCAGCTTTTACTATGTTTGACCAAGGCTGCTGTTCTCTGTAATTAATGTTGCAGTCATGAAACCCAGTGAAAACATAAAAGAAATTATCCCCATAAAACACTAAAATTATGGACACATCAGAGTGATTAAAAAGATGAATCAGAGACGGACACGTATTCCCTTTCACCACAGCTTTGAGCCCCAAGTATTTACCTGCTGGTTCAGCCTCTCCCCTAGAAACATTCTTCACAGATTTCCTAGTTTAGAATGGTCTTTGGCTAAAATATTGAATAATGAAGTTAATAAACAGCAGGAAGAGGTCCCTAGCAGAGTAAATGTAGCATTGCTTGGAATCTTCACCTCAAAACTGAGTTTATTCTGCTTTATCATGAGAGTTAATTCATCTGTGTTTTACTTTGAGGCTACTCACACAGACAGAGGAAAGAAATTCATCTCTTATTTATTGGAATCATTGAGATTAACTGCATAACCCTTGACTTTATTCATCTCTAGAGTGGCTGACCAGTGGTGGCCTGCTGTGCCCTCTGAAAGTAATTTGTGATAGATAAAGCAAACCCTCAAAATTAGTCCAAAGTCCATGCCCAGTGACAGCAAGTCCTACACGGAGATGTTTTAGTGTTCCAGTAACATCCACAAAGCAAGAATGAAATGTTTGTTCATAGAATAGAGTGTAGGAAAGCCTTGTCACAGAGTCACTGCATTTGGGTATAATTATAGTTCTTCCATACCTTTTGTCCCTATCTGCAATCCTGTTGCCAATAATGGCAACGACTTTTCTAGATCCCATTCATCCTGAACCCAACTTGTGAATTCTCTTCTGTTAAGAAGCAAGATAATTGTCCTACAGATATCATCCTTTTTCCTGAAGAAGCTCCCTGCCTAGAGACAGGAGCTATCCTTAGAAGAAAGTCTAGGATGAGAAAACTTTCATTTCACAAACCTGAAGAAGCCCTCCGTATCCTTTTGGAGCTGAGGGAGAAGAGATTCTTTGGCAACAGCCTGCAGGTGGGAGCTGGCAGCTTTCACTTCCTTGCAATGCACACTACAGGAGGCATTTGGGCTGTGTTTGCAGCTGATTTCTAGGGCAACGTAGCACTGAACTTCCAGGGGTCTCCATGGGTTTGGTTCTGTCCACAGGAAGAGAAGAGTCTCTAATCATAGCCAGGCTGCCAAGCCCACATGTGAAAGCTCTTCTTCAGTCTACCAAGAGCTAGTGATGGCTCAAGAGCTGTTGGTCAACCACTTGTGCTCTCTAACCACAGGTCAATGGTGGGGATGCTGACAATCCAGAGGAGGGTCAAGTCTAGAGGAGGGCCATGAAGATGCTGAGAGGGCTGCAGCAGCTCTGTTATGAGGACAGGCTGAGAGAGTTGGGGCTTTTCAGTCTGGAGAAGAGAAGGCTTCGAGGAGACCTTATAGTAACCTTCCAGTATCTGAAGTGGGCCTAGAGAAGGGCTGGGGAGGGACTGTTCACAAGGTCTTGTAATGACAGGATGAGGAGAAATGGGTTTAAACTGGCAGAGGGGAGATTGAAACTGGATGTTAGGAGGAAGTCTCACAGCGAAGGCGGTGAGACACTGGCACAGGTTGCCCAGGGAGGTTGTGGCTGCTCCCTCCCTGGAGGTGTTCAAGGCCAGGTTGGATGAGGCCATGAGTGACCTGTTCTAGAGGGTGGTGTCCCTGCCTATGGTGGGGGGCTGGAATTGGATGAGCTTTGAGGTCCCTTCCAACCTAAACCATTCTACGACTCTATGAATCTGCTTTGATAAAAACAGAGAGTAGTCTACACCAAATCTAAACAGAAATCTCTAAAATGCTTAACATCTCAGATAAGACAAACAGGACAGAAGAAATATTCATAAACTGTTGTGCTAAGTAGCTGACTTGCATCCAGTAATTGATTTCATCCTACCTTTGCATCCTTCACAGGTAAGAGCATTGTAGTGGTAGCCAGAGGCTTTGTCACCGCAGACCACACACAGCTCTTCTCCTTTCACTCGTCCTGTGGAGTGACCCAGTCTTGGCTTTTTGGCTGTAGGAATATCCATGATCTGTGTCTCTCTCGCAAAAAAGGTCTCTGAAGGTATCCTCCTGAGCTCGTACATGCCAGGGGAATACCACTCCTCATGCTGCGGAGGGTAGAAGCCCAGGTTGGAGTAATAAGGCGGCGACGAAATCTGAGGCTGCACTTGAGGAAATGGCACACTGCTGTACTGTGCATAAGGTGACACATCTGCCTCTTGCACTGGAGAACTCATTGGCTCTGCAAGGACACCTGGAAAACAATCATGCAAAATCCATTTCTGGTAGTGTCACGAAACTGCAGTGGGACTCGATGGGTGGACAACTCGCTGGATAAGGAATTGGCTGGATGGTGGCACACAGAGAGTGGTGATCAAGGGCACAATGTCCACCTGGACACAAGTGACAAGTGGCATCAGGGGTCAGTGCTGGGACCAGTGCTGCTTAACATCTTTGTCAGTGACATGGATAGAGGAATCAGTGCACTCTCAGCAAGTTTGCAGATGACACCAAGCTGTGTGGCACAGACAACTTGCTAGAGGGGAGGGATCCATCCAGAGGGACCTGGACAAGCTGGAGAGGTGGGCCCAGGCCAACCTCATAAAATTCAACAAGGCCAAGTGTAAGGTCCTGCACCTGGGTCGCTGCAATCCCAAGCACAACTCCAGGCTGGGTGGTGAGTGGCTGGAGAGCAGCTCTGACGAAAAGGACCTGGGGGTCTGGGTGGATGCAAAGCTCAACATGAGCCAACAGTGTGCGTGTGCAGCTCAGACAGCAACTGTGTGCTGGGCTGGATGAAGAGAGGCATTACCAGCAGGGCAAGGGAGGGGATTCTGCCCCTTTACTCTGCTCTTGTCGGACCCCACCGGGAATACTGTGTGCAGTTCTGGAGCCCCCAGCATAAGAAAGACAAGGAACTGTTGGAGCAAGTCCAGAGGAGGGCCACAAAGATGATCAGAGGGTTGCAGCAGCTCTGCTATGAGGACAAGCTGAGAGAGTTGGGGCTTTTCAGCCTGGAGAAGAGAAGGCTTCCAGGAGACCTTATAGTAACCTTCCAGTATCTGAAGGGGGCCTACAGGAGGGCTGGGGAGGGACTATTCACAAGGTCTTGTAATGACAGGACGAGGGGGAATGGGTTCAAATTGGCAGAGGGGAGATTTAGGTGGCAGGTTAGGAGGAAGTTCTTCACAGTGAGGGTGGTGAAACACTGGAACAGTTTGCCCAGGGAGGTTGTGTCTGCTCCCTCCCTGGAGATGATCAAGTCCAGGCTGGATGAGGTCTTGAGCATCCTGATCTAGTGGGAGGTGTCCTTGCCTATGGCACAGGGGGGTTGGAACTGGATGATCTTTGAGGTCTCTTCCAACCTAAACCATTCTACGATTCTATGATTATTAGAGAAGCTTCCCCTTCCAGACACTCCTCTCAAAAACCAAGGCACAGTCATAAAGATTGCTCTATCTGAGCTGAGATTTGCTGGGGTCCTAACAAAAGGCATTGGAAGACAGTTTAGACGTAGCAGAGTCATTCTCAGTCACTCCTTTATTACTGGTGGGAAACTCTGGCACTGACACTTACATAAACCACGTGAAAGACTCCATGCAGCTAATGGCATAAACGTTCAGTTCAAGAGGAAGAGCAACCTACACCAGGGACAATCAAGCAACCCACACCAGAGACAATCAAGCAACCCCAAATTAGAGCTTACAACAGAATAAAGGAAATCTAAACAGCAGCCAAAAGTCCTGTAGCATCAGTGAAAATTAGATCAAGACTCAAACACTATGTTAATTTTCGTTTAATTCTGAATGAAGACATTCAGGCACTGCAATGAGCTGCCTGGGGAGGTGGTGGAGTCACCCACCCTGGATGTGTTTAAGAGTCACTTGGATGTGGTACTTAGGGATGTGGTTTAAGGTGAACGTTGTAGAGTAGGGTTCTGAGCTGGACTTGGTGATCCTGAGGGATTTTTCCAGCCTAGATGTTACAGTGATTATGTGAAATTACAAAGAAAAACTCTGATGGGGAAAGGTGACAAGAGTGAGGCTCAATCAGAAGATAAAGAACATGAAATAAACCTTCAAGAGGAGCCTGACAGGGGAAAATGAGGTTGCCGTGAAGGAACAGGGAAGATACTCTCAATATATATGGTGAAATGTGATCTTTGGCATCCAGCCTTCAGTGACCACAGGATAGACTGAAAGAGTTGGGGCTGTTCAGTCTGGAGAAGAGGAGGCTCCCAGGTGACCTTCTTGTTGCCTTGCAGTATCTGAAGGGGGCCTACAGTAAAGCTGGGGAGGGACTTTTGAGGCTATCAGGTAGTGAAAGGACTAGGGGGAATGGAGCAAAACTGGAGGTGGAGAGATTCAGATTGGATGTGAGGAGGAAGTTGTTGAGCATGAGAGTGGTGAGAGCCTGGAATGGGTTGCCCAGGGAGGAGGTTGGGGCCACATTGCTGGAGGTGTTTGCAGCCAGGCTGGATGAGGCTGTGGGCAGCCTGATCTAGGGTAGGGTGTCCCTGGGCATGGCAGAGGGGTTGGAACTAGATGATCCTTGTGTTCCCTTCCGACCCTGACTGATTCCATGATTCTATGACCACCCATCCAGCCTCTGCAGCCTGAATCTGAGCCCCTACAAGCCTGGGCAGTTGTGTGATGCTTATGTGAAACATCTCTGAGCAAACCTGGCAGTGGTAGAAGGAATGACAACCTCTACTGTTGGCATCAGCACAATATCTGGAGTCTAGCTTAGCCTTGCCCATTAAATAGCAGATTAAAAACTGTAAACAACTGAAGTCTCTTCTTGTCTTCTGTACTAGAGCAGCACCTAGCAGTCCCTGTAGGGTGGAATGAGAATCAAGCCCATGTCAAGCAGCTGAAAAGAGTGACTTAAAAGTTATTTGCTAACTGCTTCATATTTTCTCTTGGAGCAAGCCAAGTCTTGCCCTTTCATGAAAACAATGACACAATTCTTTCATTAGTTCCAAGAAGAGAATCTGAGAAAAATGTTGCATATTTCCAGGAAGATGCTGAGCTCCACTTCTATTGGAGTCAACTGCAGGATGTACAAGGGAACCATAGATCAATGGGCCCATTGCTCAACAGTGTTTTCAGAAGCACTCCAAAAAGACTTTTTTCCC